>BQNB010007458.1:55927-86915 GCA_026074375.1 Tanacetum coccineum | reverse complement strand
AGTACTAACGGTCACCCACCAGTACTAATTTTAGCCTAACAGTACTAACTTTAAGTCCAGCCGTATTAACTTTACCCAATAGTATTAAGATATACCCGGCAGTTCTAACTTAATACTGACAGTGTTAAGTTTATGCCTAGCAGTATCAACTCCAATTCTGTTCCAACAAGTATTGCCATCATAAATTTTGATTCTCACAATCTATCTTTCTGTTTTTCAGCTCACTAAATCTCTCATTTCTTTGTCTCACCAATTTACTCTTTCTGACATTATCAAACAATTCTCTCTTTCTGTTTTTCAGCTCACTATATCTCTCTTTTCTTTTTCTTACAAATGCAAACAGTTTTGTATAATGTTCCATCAATTCTATTAGTTTCATACTGTCCTCCTCACTTCCAAGTGTGTTAACTCTTGAGAGAGGTGGATCATTGGACTATTTAGATGTAGTCTCAAACCTAGTTTGAGCATCTACACCCCCCAATATGGTATCTTGGCACCTAGGACCACTACTTGAACTAGTTCCTTAAGGACTTGGCTTATTAAGTGTTGCCATGGATTGGGTCATATTGATGTTACCACTGTCTTGTTCTGCTTCTAAGCTAGAAGCAGTAGTGGCAGCCCTTTCCATTCTGTCACCCAACTCTTTATGGACAGCCTCATCACCAACCTTTTCAGGGGGACCACTAGACTGAGGTATCTTTGTGTCCCGACATCTTTTGATTTGCCTAGGTGTTTAACTCATCACATACTTTTGTTTGATGTTACATGTCCTTCCATCCATTCTTGACTGCATATTGACATCATTAGCCTCCCCTCAATTCAATACCATATACTTAATATGCTTAGCCTGCAAATGTTAGTCCAGAACCAAGAATACACAATCTAAAGTATTTTCTTGTTTAACAGTATTAATTTTGACTAACAGTTTGAACTAGTAGTCTTAAGTATAACTAGCAATACTAATTATACTTAGCAGAATTAACTTTTGCCTAGCAGTACTAAAACCTACAACTACCAGTTTTATTTCCAAATTAATGTCATATTAATCATTAGTCTAACAAACACATCTTAGAGATTAAGTAATCCAATGCTAGCAATTAGAAAGTTAAACCTGCTAATATCAAATGCCTTTGTAAGAAGATCTGCAACATTGTGATCTAAATGTACCTTAATTACTTGAATGAGCCTCTTCTCATAAGAATCTCTGATGAAATGGTACCTTATTTCAATGTGCTTGGTTTTAGAATGAAACTTTGGATTCTTCACAATATAAATGGTGCTTTCATTATCAATGTAAATCTTAGTGTTCATGAAATTGAACCCATAATCAAGCATTTGATTTTGGATCCACAACACCTGTCTATAACAATTTGCACCAGCAACATACTCTGCTTTAGTAGTGGAGTTGGCAATAATAGTTTGCTTTTTACATTGCCATGAAATCAACCTTTTCTAAGAAATTGACAACCTCCTGTTGTGGATTTCTTGTCAAGGCTAGCACCAGCATAATCACTATCAGAAAAGGCTTCCAAGTCAAATGGTGAATCTCTAGGATACCAAAGGCCCAATTTAGGTTGACCTTTTAGGTATCTAAAGATTCTTTTCACAGCATGAAGATGTGAGACTTTAGGAGTAACTTGGAACCTTGCACAAGCACAAACAACAAATGTTATATCAGGCCTAGAAGCTATTAAGTACATCAATTATCCAATCATTGATCTGAATAAGTAAACAACCACATTGTCAGCTTCTTCATCCATGACCAATGCCTTGTTAGGCTCCATAGAAGTGCTTGCTGTCTTCACAGTGACAAAATCAAACTTTTTTAGAATATCAACCACATACTTGTCTTGGCTGATGAAGATTCCATCCTCCTTCTGTTGTACTTGCAATCCTAAGAAGAAAGTAAGCTCCCCCATAGAACTCATCTGGAATCTCTTGTGCATCATCTGCTCAAATTCAACACATAAAGACTTCTTTGTAGACCTAAAGATGATGTCATCAACATATACTTGTATTAACAGGATATCACCTTTATCCTTCTTGATGAATAGAGTCTTATTTATAGTGCCTCTTCTAAACCTATTTTCTAATAAGTAGGTAGACAAGGTTTCATACCAGGCTCTAGGAGCTTGATGTAGACCATATAAAGCTTTTTCTACCTTATAAACTTTATGAGGGAACTATGGATCTTCAAAACCAGGAGGTTGGCACACATACACTTCCTCTTCAATAGTACCATATAAAAAGGCATTCTTCACATCTATTTGGTACACAATAAGTCCTATAAATGATGCATAGGCCAAAAATAACCTGATTACTTCTATCCTAGCAACAGGAGCAAAAACCTCATTATAATCAATGCCTTCTTCTTATGTGTAACCTTATGCAACCAGTCTTGCCTTGTTTCTAACTACAATTCCTCTCTTATCTTTCTTGTTTCTATACACCCACTTAGTTTCAATAGCCCTTTTGCCTTTAGGAAGATCCACCAGAGTCCAAACCTTTTGAAGTTTAAATTGCAGAAGCTCCTCTTGCATTGCTTCTATCCAGCTTGGATCTGTCAAAGCTTGAATCACCTTCTTGGGTTCTATTTGTGAGAGAAAATAGGCAAATAGGAAGTTTTGATAATCTTTATGATTTGTTCTCCTCTGCTTTTTGATGTAACTGACCATAGCATGTTCTTCAGTAATCTTGGTCATCCTCCTTGTTTGAGTAGCTGAATTTATGTCTCTAATGATCTGGTCTTTAGGATGATCCTTGTGAATTCTGGTTATGGGAATAGGCCTGACATTTATGGTGGTTTCCAAGTTGTTTAGGTCAGCCTCTGCACCCACTTCTCTATCATCATAGGCATCATCAAATATGCCAATGTTTTCCAAAGATTGCATACTTGAATCATTAGGAATAGGACTAGCAGTATTAATATTTGGACTACCAGTATTAATATTTTCACTGGCAGTATTAATACTTGGCTGAATAGTACTAACAGATGGACTAGTAGTACTATCTCTGTTAGTGCTGTTAGCATAACCTTCTTTCTGTTAAACAAGCAAAATATCCAATTCAGCTCTGAAATCTTGCACATGCTGGTCATATTCTTTGTTTGAAGTTCTTCCTTCCTTTTCTTGACCATTTCTTTGACTTACATCATCATCTCATTTGTCTGGTACCTCATCAGCATCCTTATCATCTATGCTTTAAGTACTTGAAGAGAGTGGAGAATTAGAAAGCATGAGTGGTAGCAGTATGTATTCATGATCAGATGCTTTCTCCTGTCTAGCGGCCCTGCATTAACATTTGTCTCTATACCTGCATCACCATTAGTTTGATTTCCTGCAGTAACTGGCTCATAATTCATAGATTTTGTCAGTGAATCAATATCAAAGAGCCATTCTGGACCACTCCCTGTAACATTGGGTTTGTTTTCAAGAAAGTTTATGTGTAGGTTCTCCTCTACCTTTTTAGTTAAGTTACAAGTTGCATTGTCATACATTACATGTCACAATCTAATGCTATACAACTCCAAAAGACTAGTCCTACTAACTGACATCGCAGTTTAGTTAGTGATTTACATAAGATACTACAAATGATAAACTAATCTACTAAGAGTCACTAGGTGGTCCACGTGGCTCGGAAGGTCCCTCGGTCCATCAGAAGTAGAGTTCTTCGATTTCTTTCTCGGAAGCTCAGTGTCTTCATCATCAGATGACGGCTTTGGAACAGCCCCAATACGAACCATATCCAAGTAGAACATCTTATTCCACACTCGGGACTCATGCAACCTCCTTTCAGCAATATCACGCTCCATACAAGCCCACGCCAACTTAGTCTCAGTCTCAGCCAATCTTTTCTTCAATGTGGCATTCTCCCCGCTCTCCAATACCGACACCCTCTCGAGAACATTACCCAAAGCACGCTCGACATTCTCCAAATCATGATTAAGTAACTCCATTTATTTTTCCCCGATTTTATTCTTGGATTTGAGAAGAGCAATCTCAGTTTGGTTTGTACTCAACTCAGCCTCCGTAAGTCTAGCTCGTGCACGAGACGTCTCCAAATCAAGTCTCAAAGCCCAAGGTGCCTATCCACCAACATATGATGAGTCACGAGCAGAAGATGACTCTCCAACCTCATATAAGCCCCTCGGAAAGTCACGAATAGCATAAGGCTTTTGGGTAGAAGTCCCAATAGTAGCCTCAGATGCAACATCGACCTCGGGTGCAACATCAACCTCGGGTGCAACATCAACCTCAGGTGCAACATCAATCTCCTCGTCCTCTGACTCAGAATCGGATGACACATCTCCAGGTGGCGGGGTTTTGTCACCCTCCACCTCATAAGGGAATATCAACTCAGCATCATCCTCGAGCTCAATATCAACATCTTCCTTGGGTTCTTCCTCGGGATCTTCTTCGGGATCTTCTTCAGGATCCTTGTCGTCATAATCAACCAAATCAATATCATCGGGAATGTCAACTATTTCGTTGGGATCATGGATATATGCAACTTGGTTCGGCTCGGGAACAACTGGGTTCACTTCGGGAATAGCTTCGTTCGGCTCGTTAAGATGATTAGGGTTCTCCATGACAATATGCATAGTATAAATATCTCGTATTAGTATTAAAATAATTACATAATTAACATTTATATTCAAATAAATTAAAATTCCATATTATAACATATATATTTTTCCATATATATATATCGATAAATAAATCCTTCTCATTCTTGTCCATCAGTAATTCGGAGATTTCGCTTGCACAGTTATAGTTAAAAGATTTCAAAAATCCTTTCGTTCATTTTTTTTTGAAAATCTTTTGTTCTCTATAACTTAAGCTCTTGATACCAATCTGTAACACCCCCATTTTCATATATCTCAGCGGAAGGGTCATTTGGGGTGCTACGTCATAATATAACAACTCAAGCATAGAAAACGACTCGAAAAGAGACGTTTTTAAATACATTCATTCGAAATAAAAGTTTACATCATAGGTCCCAAATTGTTTCATAATTCATACAACATTTTTGCAAATCATCTTCGAATGACTTTTATTTAATGGGCCTTCAAAACATTTAGGTTTCCATAAGCGACAACCAAAATCTCCATCGCCGAATTACCTTCAAGGACCTGAGATAAAACATGCTAAAACGTCAACAATAATGTTGAGTGAATCCATAGAGTTTATATATATAAACAATAAAATTTCCGAACACAAGTATCATTTCTCAATATTCATCAGGATATAACGATGTGGCCAAACAAAGTTATATCGGGGGATTATTTATAAGTCTCATGACATTGAACGTTACCATCTAATTATGTTGGGGTTCCCAACAAGGTATGCCTACTATACACCCTCGCTATGAGTGCATATTATTCTCTATACAACGCATCCGTTGTGTCATATTCCCGACACTTGACGATAGCCAGTCGTCACGGATTGGAGGTGGCAGCCTCCAAATAGTACTATTCCATGTATAAGCGTATGCCATTTCCCGGCAATTAACAATTCATGATTTCCACAGGTCTTTTATCTAGCGAGTTAAGCTAACTTATAATAATAATCCAGGCAACTAGCATACAATCTCCCTTGTGTTCTATTTTAAAAACAAGCATGTTATCTCCCTCGCGGGTTTATAAAACAATTAAAGTGTAAAAATGCGAGGCTATGAACTCACTTGGTGATGTCGGACGAGAATATCGATGAATAAAAACTTCGGATGTAGTAAACGCGTCAATCAACCAAGACCTATACAAATTGTAACGGGTCTTAGGTTTCTAGTCGATAAAAATTAGCGAAAACTCATAAATTAAATAAGTATGTATATATATACATGTATTTTATATGATGATCATGACCCAATGATTTAATTATTTCACACTTCGGTTTTTCTAGGTTTTTAACTAGTTTCTATTTGCCATTTTTACTCTAGATCTATGCATGCATGGACAATTTAACTTCTTGATCATTATATATCATGCATATACATATACATTTTGAAATCAAAATAAAATGATAACAAAACTTATAAAGTTTTACCACAAGAAAATGATGATGATGATCAAATGATCAACAATAAACAACAAAACTTACTCGAGAATAAAATAACGACCTGCAATTGATGGATTGTCACACTTAAAGCCTCTACTAACTGATTTTTAAGCTTTGTTATAGAATTATCTCTTACCTTAACATCATATTTCAAAAATGCAATGTCTTCCTCATAAACAGCTTCATTTTTTTGATGAAGAACAATTCTAGCTTCTAATGATTCTAAGTCTAATTGATAGGCTATTATTTCTAGATTAGCTTTACTTAGAACTTCACGTTGTTAATCAAACTGTTTTTGAAGAGATTGATAAGATTCTAAACATTCTTTAGGGTAATTTTGTACCTCAGTATTTGAGCTTGTTGAATTGGATGAAATTGAAGACAGATGGGCCATTAGAGCAAAGTCTGTGGGTCCTTCTTCAGCTTGATAGCTCTAATCATAACCACCTACTCCATCTTGAATAACCAAGGCATTTCCAGGAGTCTCTACTGGTACAATCCTTCTTGGAGCATCTCCATTTCTATTCCCTTGATTCCTTGGTGCCCTGCATTCTCTAGCAAAGTGACCTCTCATGTGGCAGTTGTAACATTTAACCTTTGTCTTATCAAAGCCAACAGTTTCTTTGCCATTGAAATTCAGATTCCTTCCTGTCTTCTTTAAGAATCTATTCACCCTCATGGTAAGCATGACCACCTGCCATTTGAGATCCATCTCTTCAAGATCATCAGTATCAATCTGCTCCAGATCTTCATTGTCCAACTATAGACTATTAGATTGATTGATAAAGAAGGAAAATATGACATCATCATAGGTTGAGGAAGAAGCTTGTCTCTTTAAACTAGCAGCAGGAACATCATGAGCAGTATTAACTACTTCATTCATACAGCTAGTATCATTTGAAGATACAAAAGCAACATTCTGAGAGTTTGAGCTTAAGCTTGATTAGCTTTTAATCTCAGCTTCATACACCTTCAAGTTGTTGTATAAATCATCCATGCTTATTATGTCTAGATCATATTTGTTTCTCATGATCAAGGAAATATTGTTCCAAGCTAATGGTAAACTTCTTAGCAATTTAAGATTTGCATCTTCTTGGGACATAACCTCACCTTGAATTTCCAATAGGCTAATGAGTTTCTAAAACCTATCATAGGTTTTATCCACTCCTTTAGATCTTGATCCAGTAAAATTCTCATATTGCTGCTTTAGAATGGTTTTTTGCATTTTCTTTGATTCTTTGTTGCCTCTAAACCTGGCCTTAATAGCTTTTTATAAGGTCTTTGCATCCTTGATTCCATGAAACTTCAATAGGTGCTCATCAAGAATGGCCAACAACATAGTGCTTTTAGCTTTCAATTCATTCTTTCTTCCAACTTTTGTTCTGCAGTTTTAGGAGGAATAGGACCTTCAGCACTAGTTGATGCAACAACAGGTGCATCACCATTCACAATAACCTCCTAAAGAGCATAATCAGTGTGAGTAAGATATTGCTCCATTCTTATGCTCCATAGATCATAGTCTCCTATTTTTAGTACTGGAAGTTTTAGTGCAGACATTGTTTGGGTAGTTTTTGACTGTGATTCCATCTTCTCTTTGATTACAAGATCTTATGTAGATATAGTGTTCTTCTTATTCAAAGTTTCTTCAACAAGCTCTGATACCACTTGTTAGAACTAAAATACGTGATAGTTCTTGGATCGTTTAAGCCCAGTTTGTTTAGAACTTATATCTAGGATTAACAATAACAATGATAACAATATGCACAGCGGAATTAAACAAAGAACAGTAATTTTATTTAAACAAGGTTTTATTACCATACGTTTCCACCAAGCCTCAAATCTATATGATCAGTATAGATCGTGTTACCACCTGTAACAGGGATCAAGTTACCTTGATCTTGAGGCTAAACCACACAAACTAGCTAGACGTCTACATTGTATCTTGTGTACACACACACACACTTTTCTTGATGCTAAAACTATGTGTTTATGATCTCTTTATATAGAGAGATCATGACTTACAAAGGAAGTTAACATAAAGATATAAACAAGTAAATCTTTTAAACATTAAGAAATATCTTCTGTTATCTTTATCTTCTTAAGGAGATCTTCCAGAATCTTCATCTTTTGATATCTTTGACCAAATCTTCCATAATTCTCCATCAGCTTGTAGAATTCTTTAATGACGATTTTGATCCTTTTCTTTCATTACTTATTTCTTTTGTCTCATCAAATCTATAATTCCCAATAGATTTAAATATTATCAGAACTCCACAAGAGGTTACAAAGGCAGTTGAAAGCTTAAAGAAAGAATTTGAGATGAAAGACCTTGGAAAAACAATTTTTGTTCTGGATTACAAATTGAACATCTAAAGAAGAATCCTCGTTCACCAAAATGCATACACAAATAAATTGTTAAAAGGAATTTATATAGATAAATCTCATCTATTGAGAACCCCGATGGTTATAAGGACCGTAAATGTTAAGAATGACTATTTTCAACCTACAAATGACAACAAGGAAATTCTTGGTCGAAAAGTGCCTTATTTAAGTGCCATGGGGCATTGTTATTTCTGTGAGTCATACAAGACTCGTGATATCATTTCCGTTAAACTTATTGGCAAGGTATAGCTTGTGTCTAACAAGAAGACATTGGAGTGGGGTGAAACAAATACTTTGCTACCTTCAAGGTACAAACATGGGTTTATATTTTACTAACCCATCTAAAAGAAATCTGGTTGGTTTTGCAGATGCAGGATATATGTTTGATCCCCATACCGGTCTGTCCCAACCTAGATATGTTTTCACAAGTTCTAATGCTACTATTTCTTGGCATTTCGTAAAGCAAACAATTAGTGCCACTTCATCAAATCATGCAAAGATCTTGGCCAACCATGAAGCGAGTCGGGAATACGTATGGTTGAGAAGTGTGATACAACATATTCGTGAGTCATGTGGGATTTCTTCAGGCTAGGATACATCAAATGTAACAAAACCAAGTATATTATAACAAAGTTCTTTTTCACCCGTTACCTACAGAAGAGTAGCGAAATTATCGTTCGAAAGGTTCGTTCAAGTGATAACCAAGCAGACTTATTTACCAAGGCACTTACTACTGCAACATTTATAAAGTTAGTTCATGGAACTGAAATGCGAAGACTCAATGAACTTAAGTAATCTAATCATTAGAGTGAGAATATACGTCAGAGGGAGAATATATGCGTTGCACTCTTTTCTCCTTAGCTATGGTTTTGTCCCACAAGGTTTTCCTAGCAAGGTTTTTAATGAGGCAACATACTCTAACATATTTAAAAGAATTATGTACTCTTTTCCCTTACTAGGTTTTTGTCCCACTAGGTTTTACCTAGCAAGGTTTTAATAAGGCATATTCTTTAAATGATGGATAGCCAAGAGGGAGTGTTATAAATATTTATTTATTATGTGGCTATCCACATTCCATAACGTTTCAAACATTATGACTCCCTAATGGTTGTACTTAATACATTGATGATTAGAGGCTTATATATAGGGTCTTGTATATATTGTAATGGAATCACACTCTATGAAATGCAAGTCTCGATTCTCTTTACTTTCTTCTTCTTTTATACATCGGTTATATGTGTTGCTATTAGGTCGTTGTTTCACAACAATTGTTTATTTTGGCTTTTTAATTGTTTAATTTTTGTTACCAGTCGACTAAAGTCGATCGTTAGTACTGTTTTGTTACCAGTCGACTAAAGTCGATCGATGAGATTGTTTTGTTACCAATAAAGTCGATCGTTAGTATTATTTTGTTACTAGTCGACTAAGTCGATCGTTGGTACTGTTTTGTTACCAGTCGACTAAGTCAATCATTGGTATTGCTTTATTAAGTGTTTTTTTTTCTTTTTAGTATTATTATATTTAGGATTTATTACGTTAATGTTTTTTCTTTACTAGTTTACTACTTTAGTTTGAGCTTTTGCGATTGCTCGGACTGCGGAGGAGTATTAAAGGATAAATAAGCCCAAGACCGGTTTATGGATTTAGGGTATCTAGGGTTTTCATCATTATACATGATGGATTAATAATACATAACACCTACGTGTTTTTAATGTCTAACAATTGTATCTAGCTTGGAAGCATCAAATATTCAGAACTGTTTTATCTTGGAAATGTGCTTCTGATTGTATTTGTTTTATTTTCGAACATGTGGTACATTTATGTATTAGGTTTCATCATTAAAAATAGGATAGTGATATGCACACAAATGATTTTGATATCCACACATAAATGTTTTTTTATAGACTATAATACCCTCAGCCAATTAATTTATTTTTCTTCCTTTCCAATTTGCAACAGACGTTTGACTCTTGCTACTTTACTTTAATTTCACGCATCTCTACTTTATCATATTTAATTATCTATCTATTTATCAATATGTTTGAAAAAAGTTATAGCACAATTATGTGACGTTCTTGCATGACAGTACTGTAACTTAAGTTTTACCTTATCAAACATGACCAAGCCAAATGATAGTCAATCATGACAGTATTACATTTAAGTTATGAACTCCACTCTTGTTAAGATTTATCAAGCATGAAAGTACTACATTTAAGTTATGAACTCCACTCATGTTAAGACCAACATGGTAGTCAATCACAGTTCACAAGTCCTTAATTTAACAAAATTTAAATTCTTTGCTACAGATTATAGAGACATACTAGTTAGAACTTCATACACTTCTTGTAAAATAATGGTACATATTAAAGAGATACTTTTTGTAAGTTACACTAAAATAAGTAACCAGGTACAGACTAAGACTTCATACACTCCACCAGCAGGATGATTAGTTTAAATATACTGGCTAGTTTAAACTTGTGTTTGGTCTACAATAACTTAAAAGTCTAACACACTTGGGAGTAACACATAACCAAGCCAATGACAATGATACACTGAATTGAAAAGTTCCAAAAGAAATTCATAAAAATGCAACAGTTTAGTTCTTTCACCAGAAGAAAAAACAATGTTTGATCTACAATAACTTAAAAGTTTAACACACTTAGGAGTAACACATAACCAAGCCAAATGATAATGATACACTAAATTGAAAAGTTCCAAAAGAAATTCATAAAAAATGCAACAGTTTAGTTCACCAGAAAGAAAAAACAAATCACCCAACAAAGTAGACTTGATCCATTAGATTAAACTCCTCCAACGCCATGACACCACTTCAATAATTAAGATATGCATTCAAATCAACTAGGTTGTCTTCATAACTAGGACTTGAGGGATTTTGCGTGTTGATGATTCCATGTACTTAAATCTTGAAGGATCTCTTGTTGTAGAAGTTATTCCTCTTTTCTTTTTGTCCTTTGGAGGTCTTCCCCTTGGTCGTTGAATCACCAGCTCAAATAATATATCTTGTTCATTCACTAGCTTAGTAATCATTGAGATAGCATATTCTTTCTTGTGTATAAGCCACACTAGATACTTGGAACGCAACTCATCAAGCAGTGGAACAAATTTGTTTGCGTCATCATCGTGTGAATCATCTTCTTGAATAAGAGATAATGTATCAATTCTCCAATGTGAATGTACAAGGTCTAACGAAAGTACATTCCCTTTCATATGCTTTTTCTTATGAGCACATGGAAGACCCATGGTTGCCGTAAAAGCGTTTTTTACCTATTTGGCCATTTGATATATCAATTATCTTGTAGAGACCTTGTGGGTCTGAATTTTTGAAATTGGCCATATTGATCGCGCAATACCTGTGGTGATGAACTTGAAGAACACGTGTCACCACCACATTGAATCTAGGCATTAACGAAATGGAATCTAAGCCCTAATGTTGCCACATAGGTTGATCGCGTAAGGTCTATGGTGATCAACTTTTTTTTTCTGTTTTTGTCAGCCTCAATCATGTTGATCACGCATGGTTGGTGGTGATGAGTATATTGGAAAATGTTCCTTGATATTACAATTCATAGCTTAGAGATGACTTAACAATGATAATAACATTGGTGATTTTGTTGTTTTTCACCATATTGAATAGTTTTTGCATGTATAAATGATAGATGATATCGGTTTGAAGATACTCACAGTTTAAGTGTAAAACAAGAAGCAGTAGTTGATTCAAAGAGTTCTCCTAAATTGTGTTGTGGCTTTGGGTAGTGTACAACTTATAAATTATGTTTTTCTCTGACGGTTGTGTAGGTATTTTAGTTGGTTACTGCGTTGATGTGCGGTTGTCGTATGACTTCTACACGAGAAGTTTTACAACTCCCTAGGCAGTGCACCTAATCGTTGTGGTGTGGTATGGGCAAGACTTGAGGTTGTTTATTGTTTACTCAAGGAATAGGTTGGGAAGGCTTGATCATGGTCTAACAGAATTCTAAAGGTTAAGGGAAGATTATTTTTTTGTATTTTTATATTTTATGGAAAGCAGGTAAATCATATAATTAGAGAGAGTGGTTTGGTTTTAGCTATTAAACTAAATAATAATCTAAACTAATGGTGATAACAATAAGATAAAAGATTGTGTCTATTTAATCATGTATTACTCTCTACATTGCTTCTCTTAGTGTTGTTGCCTTGTCACCCTTGTGATGATCTGTGTAACTATTTCCTAAAGCATGAACGAATTTCACGAACCCGCCGTCTACTTAGTATGCCTCTAGAGCAACGTACATGCAAGGTAGTATGAAGACTATTACACGGCCCCTAGGAGTTTACTAAGTGCATGTAAAATACATAAAAAGTGGATCAACCATACTAGGGGGTAAGGTAGTATGAAGACTGTTACTCAATGGTATCCTTTCTACACAATTACGTTTCCCTTGACATATGAACAACGATTATAGACAAAAAGATGGTTTTCTAAGACCTAACATGCACATCCATCACAAGAAGCAACATCACTAAGATCTACATTCTAGGTTTCATACAATCATAAATAAACACAATAATAGGTTTAGCCAAGCATGTTAAAGATAAAGCAAGACCAATAGATCAAACAACACATAGACACATTGAATGATTAAGTAAACCTTACTTGATTAAAACATGATTTGGAAGAGGTACAATAGGGTTTTTAGGCCTTAAAATCGTCTCCTACAGCTGCTAAACGAACTAGGGTTCGTACCTTCTTTTTATTCTAAAGTTACACACCCAAAACCCTAAATTAGGGTTTGTATATATAAGAAAATCGACATGACGCCGTCGCGTTTTAATCGTGACACCATCGTAAAATGAATCTTCTAGATCTGCGTTTAAGTCGGTGCGGGCTGACGCCATCTTGAAATATGTGACGTCGTCACTGGATGAGTTATAACAGCGTCGTGTATGTCTTGTTACGCCGTCTCCAGGCTTTGTGAGTATAAATCTTCAAGAGTCTTGGTGTTAGTTTGTAATTGATAAGCGTAAAATACACATATTCATTTATGCTTAAAATAGCCCAAATAAACCCAAAACAGACCAAAAATGGCAAAAATATGCTTGTATTTATGTTTTGTGTGTGCAGGTACAAATATATCAGAAATCACAAGAAAACCGTCAAAAATGGGCAAGCACAAACACGAGAACGGAAGAGTGAACAAAAGCAGGAAGCCAAAGCCAGAAGAAGTCAAATCTACAGTCAACTCCAGTCAATCTTGGTCAATAAAAGTCAACAAGACCCAAAGTGTTTTAAAATAATCCCTCAACTTTCAGAAAAGTCCAAAAATAGTCCCTAAACCTAAATAGGCCTCACCCGGATCCAAAAGCCCAATCCTAGTCCATTTACCCTTTTCTATAAACCACAAGGACTGAAATTGCCATTTACAAAAGTCCTTTTATACTACATCATTTATGAAACAAAGACAAGGGCCATTTATGCAACTTTCCCAAAGTTTAAAATGATTTTACCCTAAGTCAGTTAAAACAAGCGGGAAAACACATGTACTATTCATCCATCGTCCTCGTCTAGTCACCAGGGTAAAATAAGGGGCAAATTAAAATCAAAGGGTGATTACGTCTATTCAAGGGTTCTCTTACACAATAGCAAGGTCAAAACAGTCTTATCAAAGCTCTCATTGGCTCATTGGCTCAAGCAAGGATCGTGTGCAAGAGGGAAAGCACAAGTGAAGCTCAATATATACACTAAATGCTCTCACACAACTAGCACAAGCTGTCACATTAAAGAATGACAGCTTGGCAATCCGTGTGAGTGTGCATATGATCCAACGGCTAAAACTTAAGATCCAATGATTGAAGAATTGAAGGGTGTAGATTAAGAGGAGCGTGCAGAGACTCAAAGGCCTAGAAGCTTCACTATGGTGCTATAAATAGCACCCCCCATCACATACACAAGATGTTCTTTTCTTTTCTAGTTTTAGCCTAGTGTAGTTTTTTTCAAAAGCTTAATGTAATTTTGATTTAAATCAGTTGTAACTTCTTTTTAAGTAATGTAATTTAGTTTTTTAATGAAATTTGGTTTAATTTTGTTATAAGCTCTCTTTTCTTTCAACTCATAAGCTCTCTCATTCAACTAAACTGTTATAATAAAGCTAATAAGCTCATAATAAGCTCTTTCAGTCTATAAGATGAAATAGAGCTTAATCAATTCAGAAATAATCTTATCTAAACCTTAAAACAGCTTAACTTACATTTACCATGGACTTTATTGGATTAAAGGTTAAGGAAGGGGAGTTAGCAATGGATGAACTCCCAAGGACTTATACTAGCTTATTCACATGAATTAGCTAGAGCTTGTAGCTGTTATTTTAGTATTAGCTTCTGTTTAGCTGAAGTTTAAAGTAAGTCTCTTTTTAAATACCTTGTCTCTTTACTTATTTAACTTAAATTGCTTATTAGAGTAATACTGCTTATTTGCTTATTCTACTAGCTTATTAGTGCTTAATTCTCTCTACTTGTGCTTATTTATCATTAATCTTAATATGTTTTTAGCCTTATCATAATAGATATTAGTTTTTCATTTCTGTCTTATAAACCATAAAAAACCAAAAAATATTAGATAGCATAGTATAGATCTTTGATATCTAGTTAATTAGTTATTAGATTATGTTAATTAAGTTAGTTAAAAGCTATTAATAATCTGGTATCATAGGTTAATAAGTTAGAATTCATTCCCAAAAGTTTTATTAAATCTGTCAATGAGTTAAAGGAGTGTTTGGTTTAAGCTTATTTGACTATCTAAAGTTAAAAGTTTTTGTGCAAACCTTTTGAGAAAGCTTTGATTTCAGTTAAAAACAATAGGAAAAGAGTTTTCATAAGTTAGTTTGTAAAAAAATCAAAAAGTTATGGCTATTTTAAGTATTCCTGCACCAGGGGAATTTGTTGCTTAAGTGTGATAGCTTAAGTTTGATTTGAGCTCTTTAAGTTTTTGTGTGTACTTAAAACTTATTTGCCTCACTCACTTGAGTGATTCTAAGTGCAGGATTACCCCTTAGGTAACCTGCACTATTGTTTTGCACTTGTGCAAAGTGCATCAGCAGGAACTAAGTTGTTCCTGCTGTCACCTTTTGCTTAATTTTTAGCTAGGTAATCATAGGTTTTAGTTTCTAAGGTTAGAGTAGGATTTAGATTAGGTATAGCTTAATTCATTTTAAGACTTATTTTTAGTTTCCAAGCTTATTTACTGTAGAACATTTGCTTTTAAAAGTCATTAAAAAAACCAAAAACATCAAAAAACAGTAGGAATAAAGTTAGTTATTGATCTTTGATTTTAATCATCATTAAGTGTTTTAAGTGCATTTAGCTTATCATTTCTAGAAAGTTCTGAAAGCAATTTCAAGATCAGAATCACAAAATTGCCCTATAGAGAACAGATTGTGTCCAAGTTCTTCCACATAGTATACTCCGAAGATCACACGGTCACCATAAACATAATCTCCATAACCCATGATAGCTCCAAAGTGATCATTCCCGAATCTGACTGTCCCGATGAACTTTTCTACGAAGTTCTTGAGCTTGGAATGATTCCTCGTCATATGTTTTGAACAGCCTGAGTCCAGATACCAAAGGACTACCTGTACGACCTGCATTTGAAAATAGTTGAGTGTGGAGAGTTTTGAATTTCGGTTCCTAAATGTTTGTTGGGGTCCTGTTGGTTAGCAGATATAATAGTACATTTCACATGATGCTTAGTTAAAGGGCACTGTTCTCTTAAGGAAATTTCTTTCCTGTGGGTCTCCATTGATAACCAACATTACCAAATAGTTTGCTAGTTGCTTTCCAAACCCGCTTGGTCTTTTTCAAACTGTTATCAGACAGTTTGCCTTTTGGTTTCCAAATATGCTTTCCTTTATTCAAGATAATTGACAGTGTGGTTGCATTCACAGAATTCAAACTTTTTAAAGCACACATATCATGATTCACATAAATCAAGCATTTGTTACACATTTTGCACACAGATTCAGAATTCAAATTAATTACAACACGCTTAGAGCTAATGCTAGAATCAACTCGATTTACTTTTGTCCAAACAGACTTATTTGTCATAGGGTAGTCTTTTACAGTCTTCTGATTCACACTATTAGCTGTCCGGTACCTATTGTTCTTTGTATTGCTTCTAGGCTTTGATCTGCTAGCTACAGTGGAACTGTTTACTCCTGTAGAAGGAATCAAGGGATATTAGAATGTTGAACTTCTGGTGTTCCGTTTTGTGTTTCTATGTGTTAACCTAGATGAGGTTTCCTGGTTTATCATTCAAAGTAACTTGCTTTTTCCCTAGTTTAAAAGGGGTAGAGGGCGCCTTGTATATCTCTTTCATTGAAACTTTTTGGGCAATGCCAATCACATAATCTAAACAATTCCTGGGAGATGCTTAGTGTTATTGACAAGCATAATTAAGTGTCATACGAGTGGTTTAACTACTCTAGCTTCCTCTACAATCTCCCTAACTATTTCTACACTCTCTTTAAGATGGTTTGACTAGTTTAAATGAAACCTCCCCTATTGGTTCTTAAGGGAGGAGGGAATGGGTATAACATCAATGACATACATGCCGAAGGCGCAAGAACTTTTGTTATGACAGAGTCACTAGAAACACAAACACTTTGCTTTTCAAACTGATCCTTGTTAGACTCTCATTTCAATTAACATGGGTAGAGGTCTTTGTCATAGTGTGGAGCACACGTAAAACTTGATGGGAGTCATACAATTCCTTGTAATGATGTTTGACCTTTTCTATTTCTGCTCTAATACGTTCATTTTGTTCAATAAGAGCAGTGACATCTTTAGCATTATAAGTTTCACAACTTCTGGCATTCATTTTAGATACTTGAGCTTTCAAGTTTCTAATTACGTTGTCCTTTTCTTGAAGCTAGTTACAGATTTTTTAATTTTAGAAAAATGAGGTCAAAATTCATGGAACATCATGAGAAGTTAATGTTTGTATATTCTAAAGTTTTCTTGAAGATGTTGATATTTCAATTGCAAATTTAGGTATTCCACCTCAAGTTTGTTAAAACCTCTTATCATTTCATCATTAACATCCTTTTGATTCTCATTTTATAATTTAGAGATCTCAGCTTCAAGATCTAGACAATGTGGTTGTTCAACAGCAAATAGCAATTGATTCGACAAAAAATTAGCAATTAGATTCTCATTTGCAATGAGAAGGTTTTTCCTTTCAATTTCAACACATTGCTTATCCACAGTATTCTGGTCCACCTCTGCTGACATTTGATCAAAACTTTCTTCCATTTCTTTAACTTCTTTAAAGATAGCCTTTGAACTCCTTCAAAGTGTTGTTTAAGAGTTTTGAAAAATGGTATGACTTCAGTGAGGTAACATCTTTTTGTTTGTTCAAACCTCTTCCCCTTATGTGGAACACTTGTTGGTGGATTCCTTTGTTACATGTTTTTGTCAAATTCCGTAAAAAGTTATGTGAGTGTATAAAGATTAATTTTCACTTGACTTTTTGTTGGGAGAACCCTGGGAAAAGCATGACAGGTGCAATAATTAAAAAAAATATTGTGTGGATACACAGTCGTGTTGAAAGTGGTTAAGAACTCTGAGGCTTCAAACCTTTTTTCCTGGTCATTTACATCTTTAGCCCAAAATTATCTGTTCAGGGGTCAAATCTCTCTGAGGTACGAAGATTGCAAGATAGTTCTCTTTTGATTAATCTGGGGGTGCAAACTTAACGTTATTTTGAATACATTGAGGGCTTTTCATTTTCTCATAAATTCTTTTCCTAGTTAACTCAGCTATCGCAAGAGTTTCCTCTTATTCATGCACAACAGCAGGTTTATGATTGGTCATGACTATTTCAGTACCATTATAGAGGCAGACTGAACTTGCTTAGCACGGTGGGGGGAGACATAAGGGATTATTTGTAGCCTATCACCACACTTTCTTTCATCATAAAACGGGTTTGGTCTATATAGCATGTTCACTGTTTGTACAGACTGATCTTGTTTGTATAATCTATCTTCGACCTTGTCTTTTAGCTTTTTCATATCTAAAAACTCCTCAAGATATTTATCTTCTGTTTGTTTAAAATCCTTTTTCAAAATGGTTACTTCTTCCGTCTTTGACTTATATTGGTCAAGGATAGAACGAAGTTGCATTTGTACAGTATGAAAAAAATTCCGATTTAAAGAGTTTCCTTTTCCTATTTTAGTCAGAGATAATTATTCTCAATTGTTCATCAATCTTTTGTTCTCTTTCAGTTAATTCAAACTTTTCCCGTTTTCCATACTCCCTGACCAGTTCCTTATATCTCGCAAGTTCTAAATTCAATGATCTTCCAACATACTCATCCCTGTTTATTTTACTATCCTACTTTGTACACCCTCTTCATGCATTTAATCGATAATAGATCTCAATGCATCATTTTGTACAGAAGATACATTACTTTGTACAACATGTTTCTGACTTGTCTTCCACAAACTAAACATATGAAATAAATATTATTATCCTCTGATATCAGCTTTCAGAGTCCACAACGTAGTCTTGTTGTATATTGTTTTGCATCTCGTGCACATCATGATGCCCATACACACTATCATGATAATTATCATGATCTTGTACCTCAAATGGAATGTCCGAGTCATAAGATGTCCCGGCTTCATTGAAGATTGGATCTTCAGACGTAAGATTCGCCATGAACATGGTGTGTGTAGTAGGAGCCTCATCAACATCGGAGTCAAAGGCATCAAGTTGATCAGCTTCAAAGACATGATCCACGTTGAGTACCAAATCTTGCTCTGGTGGATCATTGACATCATCATTAAAGTTGGTAACCTATTCTCCTACAAGAAACAACAATTGTTCTTCATCCAGAACTGCACCATTCTCCTGGGCTTGCATTAGCAGCATCTTGTCCTTGAAGTAGTTTGAATCCTGAGGTCGCTTTGGCCGAGGACATTCTCGTGCTATGTGCCCAAGTCCATTACAGTTGTAGCACTTAATGGGTTTAGCTTGACTAGGATTCACATTTCTAAATCTATTCTGACCTCCTGCATTCCCACCTCCTGCATTTCCTCTTGCATTGTTCCTCTAAAATGGTCGTCCCTGATTATTCGCAATGTATCTACCACGAAAATCCTGAACAACAACTCTACCATCTTGAGCTGTAGCTTTGTTCCGTTGCTTGAAGAGTGTACTGAGTTGATGTTTATTGAGGAAGATTCCGATTTGTAGAGTTGAGTGAGGAGGAAAGAGGAGTTGGTTTTAAACTTCAATCAATTTTTCAAGTTGAAGAACTTCCTGATCCAGTTGAAAATTACAGCAGGAGATTGGGTTTGAGATTTTTGTGGATTAAGACATGGATGACTGTGTTGGATCTTTCTGCTGAATCGAATCGACACATTAGACACTAGAGCCAATGGATCATTAGTTGGTTGAATGAACCTTTCCATCATCATTTTGTTCTCATTAGCATGCACCTCATGTTGCTTCAAGTAAGCATGCAACTGATAAAAGTTAGACTCTTTCAAACCTTTATTGAGTTTGACTTCAGTTATGAATCTGCTCCATTCACGTAACATGTTGTTCACAAATTTAGAGTTAAAGCTGCATCTGACATGGTCATCCTTATGTTTCCATGACGTTAAATGAGCCTTTCATAAACCTAACATAGTAAACATGAATGGTCTCTCCTTTGATTTGAAGGAAGCGTTCAAATTCATCGTATAATTGTGATTCCTTATCATCCTTTGTTAACTCAGAACCTTCCAGAATTATCTTTACATTGTCCCAAATGTCTTTAGCGTCAGTATAGTGGTTGATGATTATGAAGTATGATGTCTTTGGTATACCTTGAAGTAAGATATTCGTAGCACGAATGTTAGCTTTATACCTTTCCTTTTCTTCAGCTGTAAGGTCTGTAAAGACTCTAGCACGTTCTGGACCAAGTTGAAGTGCACCCTCAGTTTCTTCAGCAACAGTTTGTATGACCATTCCCATTTGAAATGGACCTTCAGTAATCGATTTCATGATGTATTTCTCCATTATCTTTTCCTAGACAATACAAACGAATGCGTTGTTGCCAAGAGTTAAAATTTGTTCTTTCAAGCATTGGTGGGCGTGTATCGGGACTGGCATACTGGATATCTTCTGACAATTAGACATCTTTGAACTGGTTGTGAAATGATATCAGTCTTGATCGATCAGTGATAAAGGAGACTTGTGTTAAAGATATGTTTTAGATGTGATTAAAGTGATTATTCTACGGGATTTTACTAATCTTAACTGAAACCGAGAAATAAACCTTTCACCGGATTTTACAAAGTAAGAAAACCGTAGAAAAATTAAGATTTTAGTGACATATTTCGCTTGGAAAAAACATCAACATAATTTCGCTTAGAGTTTATGACTTGTTTTACGCCTTAGGATAATCTGTCATATTTCGCTTGAAGACTAACAGACATATTTCGCCTGATAATGTCATATTCCACTTGAGTACATATTTCGCTTGGAATCAACCTGTCATATTTCGCTTAGAGGCAAACATATTTCGCTTGAAACATATTTCGCTTCATTCAAACCTGCATATTTCACTTCCTTCAAGCAGAAAGGTAACTTCGAGCAAAACACGACTTTTTCCAACAAAATCACCAAAAACACACCCTTTTGACGTTGTACCTTGATTTTTTTTGCACAACTAGTTACCTCATGCCTAGATCTTGCTTAAAAACATAAACATAAACACATCTAAGCACAAAAATCTGGGTTTTGATTTTTGAACCAAGAACACAAAAAGCAACTAGAAAACTCGATCTAATTAAGATCCGAACGCACGCAAGCTCGTGAAATCACCACAAAGCTTCTGATACTAATTTGTAGGTATATCAATGATTTCCAACAGCCCCGGCAATTTCGTTTCTAAAGAGAGAAACACATGGAGAGATATTTTCTAGAGAGAGAAACTCTATGTGTAAAATGGAAACTGAATAATGACTAGCTACCTCTTCCAAAGTTGGAAGAGGTATTTATAGTTCTTACAAAATACAGGGTATTAGTACCCGGTTTAAAACCGAAAATCATACGATTAACTATTAAACTACGAGCTATAATAAACAGTAAAATACACGGGGTGACCGAATCTTTTTCTAATATCTAACAGGAACGATTTAAGGAAATGCTTAGAGCATGTCCCCACCACGGATTTACGGAGTTAACCCAAATTGATACTTTCTATAATGGTTTAAATGAGAATGATCAAGACTCCTTAAATGCCGCGGCGGGTGGAAATCTTTTGAGTAAAACTACTAGAGAGGCCTTAAACATAATTGAGAATAAGTCAAAAGTTCGTTATTCACGAAACAAATCAAATGGTTTCTAGGATGAATATGACTTCTAGGGAAAGTTCTAGTAAGACGGATGATAGGATTGATAAGCTTGCGGACCAAGATTTTTCGCAAACTTAGTTAGATTGTTTAAAAAGAAAGTTGGTCACTCTCCCACTACGTTTAGAAGCGATAAAGGATTCTTGTGTGATTTGTGGTTATGATGCCCATGCTTATTATGATTGTATTACTACCGATAGCAATCAATCTAGTGTTTGTGCAGCAACGGGTACTTACAATCAAGTTGCCCCTCCAAACCGTGCTAGCAACCAAATGGCACCACCCGGTTTTGCTCTGTTGCAAAATAATCAAAATAGGTTTAATCAAAATCAAGGAATAATTTTAATCGTGAAATAATTTTCATGGTAATCAAGTGATCTTATCAAGCCCCAATTAATCATCTCCCAATTTTCAAAACACACGGATTTCAAAACCATCCTATATCAAGCTCCAATTACCAAGCCCCACATTTTAAAAGCAAGGATTTCAAAACCAACCATTATATCAAGCTCTTAATAAATCAATTTCAACAGGTAATTTCAAATGATTTTCAAGTTACAATGGAAAAAATCTATGAGTCAGTGAAGAGAAATTATGCAAACTCAAATTAATGTTTTGAGGGGTGATTTTAATAAGCAAGAGGAAAGTCTTAGGAGGAATCTAAATAATGATATAAGGAGTATTTTAGGTAGTTTCTTCCAAAACTAAGCCTCAACTTCGGGTACTCTTCTGAGTAATACTATTCCTAACCCGAAGGGTGAGATGAAAGCAATCACTACTCGAAGTGGTGTTGCTTATGAGGGACCCTCGATTCCTACTAATCCTTCTCTAAAAAAGGTAGTGGAACGAGAAACCGAGGAGACAACGGATAAGGAGTAAACTAATTTCCAAGGAAGTATCGCTCACATCCAACCTTCGGTTATTCTCATTCCTATTCCGGAACCCGATGTTCCGAAGACTTTACCTAAGCCTAATGTTCCATATCCTTCTAGACTTAATGATCTAAAGCTCCATGAAAAAGCTACGAATTCAATGAGAAGTTCTTTCAATCTTTCAAGATTTGCACATTCGACATTAGCTTCATCACGGATGTCTTCTTTTTTGATGCTCAAATACTTTGTGCCTCTCTACGTTTAAAAAGTTTGCCTTTACAAATAAGGACAATGGTTTGAATTAGCTAATATACCATTGAATTAGAAATTGTTCGTGCATGCTCCTTTAAAAAACTTCCCGAAAAGGCTTGAGATCCTGGAAGTTCAAGTTTCTTATACCATGTGATTTCCCGGGAATGGATGTATGTCACGCCTTGGCCGATCTTGGCGCTAGCATAAATCTTATGCCTCTTTCCATATGGAAGAAGCTTTCCCTACCCGAACTTACCCCCACTCGGATGACTCTCGAGCTAGCGGATCGATCCATTACTCGTCCTAAGGGAGTCGCCGAAGACGTCTTCGTCAAAGTGGGGAAGTTTCACTTTCCTACCGACTTTGTTGTTGTTGATTTTGATGCCGATCCTCGGGTTCCCCTCATTCTCGGGAGATCCTTCTTGAGGACCGGCCGTGCCTTAATTGATGTTTACGGAGAAGAAATAACCCTTCGGGTTAATGACGAAGCCGTAACTTTTAATCTCAATCAAACTACGAGATACTCCTCTACATATGATGATATGTCGGTAAACCGAATTGACGTCATTGACGTTGCTTGTGAGGAGTATGCTCAAGAAGTGCTTGGTTTTTCTAATAATTCTACGGGTGGCAATCCCACCCCGACTTCTGAGCCTATTATTTCCGACTCTTCTCTTTCCCTCACTCCGTTCGAGGGAAGTGACTTCATTTTGGAAGAGATCGAGGCTTATCTAAAAAATGATTCAATTTCACCAGAAATTGATCATGCCGATTTTGATCCGGAGGGAGATATTTGCTTGATTGAAAAATTGTTAAATAATGACCCGTTTCAACTCCCTCCGATGGACCTAAAGCAAGTAGAAGTGACTAAGGAAAAATCTTCAATTGAAGAGCCTCCGGAATTAGAATTAAAAGGTTTACCATCTCATTTGGAATATGCTTACTTAGAGGGAACCGATAAGTTACCCGTGATTATTGCAAAATTTTTAAAAAATGATGAAAAAGAAGCCCTCTTAAAGGTGCTTAAATCACATAATCGGGCCATTGCTTGGAAAATCACCGACATTAAGGGTATTGACCCTCGGTTTTGCACTCACAAAATCTTGATGGAGAAAGATTATAAACCCGCGGTACAAAGTCAAAGACGGGTTAACCCAAAAATTCATGAGGTAATCAAATATGAAGTTATCAAAATCCTTGATGCCGGAATGATTTACCCGATCTCTGATAGTCCGTGGGTAAGCCCCATTCATTGTGTACCCAAGAAGGGTGGTATAACCATAGTTGCTAATGAAAATAATGAAATGATTCAAACATGATTAGTTACCGGGTGGAGAGTTTGTATTGACTATCAGAAATTAAATGAAGCTACTCGTAAAGACCATTTTCCGTTGCCATTTATGGACCAAATGTTAGAAAGATTAGCCATAAATGAGTTTTATTGTTTTCTAAATGGATTTTTGGGATATTTTCAAATCCCAATAGATCCACAAGACCAGGAGAAAACCACTTTCACATGCCCTTATGGAACTTTCATTCTTACGTGCATGCCATCTTGGCTTGTGTTAATGCTCCCCGTACTTTCAAAGGTGTATGAGGCCATATTCATGATATGATCGAACAAGGACTATGAAGTGTATTATGGGATGATTCTCAGTTTTGCAATGTTTTGCTTTTGCCTCTCCAATTTAGGTCAAAATGCTAAAGAGTGTGAAGACACGATTTTAGTTCTAATTGGGCGAAGTGCATTTTTTGTGTAAAGAAGCGAATTATGTTAAGTCATTAAATTATTCAACGTCGGGATGAGGTCGATCGAGCTAAGTTGATGTTATCGCTAGCTACATCATCCGACTACCCGTAAAAGGTTGTTAGAAGTTTCTTAGGGCATGCGGGTTTTTGCCGACTATTTATTTAAGACTTTTCTAGATTGCTCGACCTATGGTCCACTTCTGAGAAAGATGCACGTTTGTGTTTTCTCAAGATTGTATTGTTTGTTTGAGACTTCTTAAAAAAAGCTTAACCGAAGCTCGATCATAGTTGTCCCGATTGGAACCTACCTTTCAAAACTATGTGTGATGCTAGTGATTTTGCAATTGGTGCGGTTTGAGACAAACGTAAGTCGTAGCATTTTCAGGCCTATACATTATTGCTAGTAGCCATGACTGTAAAACCTAATAATATTCAACAAGTGTAAAATTCAAAATACCCCTAATGCAAGAAAATTCCATAAAGCTTAAATAAACTTCATTTAAATGTTTGAAATTATGGAAAATGAACATTGTGACAATTATAAATTTATGTAATATTAAAATACTTATTTTTATATAGAATAAATTTATTAATATTTTTAATATATATTATTAGTCCGATTAAATGCATCTTAAGTATTTTGATACCTTACAATTAATATCAAATAAATATGGATAGTTACAAAATAAATATGGCAAGGTTTACCAAAATCTGATTTTAATCCACTTTAAAAAGCCCATCAATTCGGCCATATACCCATCATATTTTCTTTTATGATTTTTTTGTTAAAACCTAAAAAACAAAAACATAACCGAAACACTTTAAAATCAAGAGAGGCGGCACACATGATTTTTCAAGGGAAAAAGCATGATTTTTCTAATGGTGATTTGATGGTCAGGGATTGAGGGAAAACAAAAATATGGAAAGATTGTTTAGGGTTGGTTCGATTGTGGTATTGGTTGTGTGGTTCGAAATCACAACGAATTCTATAAAATTCATCAATCATCATGGATTTTTTTTTTTCTCCCCCCCAAGGTATTTTTGTATTCATTTTTCTTCATATTAATTCGTTCTGTGCTTAAGAAAATATTCATGCTATGTTATATTTGATTTTTATAAATTTAAAATGTTCGAAACCTAATTTTTTAGCTAATTATGAAATCGGCATAAAAACTATTTGTAAAATTGATTTTATATTTTTCTAAGGTTTTTTATATCATATATGACTCAGATAAATTGTTGGAAAAATTTAGGAAGGATTCGAATAATTATTTGGGGTTTTTCTTTGTTTACCGATTTCGAATAAAAGGGAAAAGGAAAGAAATAAAATTAGGGTTAGGGTTTTGATAATTTTTCCAGGTGCAATAAATGCTAATTATTGGGTAATAATTGTGGTTGTGATTGGGAAAAATTTAATTAGGGTTTTAGTGATTTATTTGTTAGCCGATTGTGGTTTTTAAAGTATAAGGACTTGTTTTGTAATTTCTGAAACTATGGGGTCTGTTTTAGACATGTTATTATATTTATTATATTCTGTATAAAATAAGTTGGGGGGTATAAAATGTCATATTGATATTATTTTGGATTAAAATGGTTAATTACATATAATAAGTAATTAGAAATTAATATATTAAAAATAGAGGGGACTGAAATTGTTAAATTCTAAAAGTGGAAGGTTTGGTTAGTATTAAATTATAAAAGTATGATATTTTGTCATTATGAATATATAAGGGCTTGTTTTGTAATTTTGGATAATTAAAGATATTGTTAATTAATTAATAAACCAAAAGGACTAAATATGGTAAATTATGTAAAACTTAAGGGTTTGACTTGTAACATACAGAAAATGAAGGTATAATTGAAATAAACTGTGAAACTTTGATATTTACACTTTTAACCTTGAAAAATTGTTGGATTTTGTATATTAACCCTAAAATATGGGAAAGTTGTCATATTTAACCTAAACTTTTATAGGTTGACATTGTTAATGTCCTAAAAACTATTCAAATACATACCTTTATAGAACCTCAAATGATGAATATTACTAATTTTGGAAACTTACTAAAAATGGAAAGTTACTAAAAATGGAAAGTATTAACTTAAAATGAAAGAGTTTGTAATTTCAAAATTTATAGTTTTCTTAGGTTCTCGGTCAAGAGGTGGATTTTTTTGATTTCCTGTGGTGGTTTTCTTGGATTATTGCTTTGCTTTGGAATAAGTTACAATTTCTGACCTTATCGTTAAGGTTTCTCATGACATATTCCTCTCTATCTTTGATTACTTATGTGATTTGCTACATTTGCTCTGAGCCTTTATCTTGGTTCTCTTATATGATCTGTCATTATGTTCTATTTGAACCCTGCTATGCTACCTTTGATATTGAACTTTGTACATTTGAACCTTTGCTCTATGATCCCTTTTGAATGAAACTATTGATATGACTTTGCTTTGATCCCTTCAGTTTATGAGCCACCAAGCCACTATTTGTTTCCTAGTCATGAATGGTAACATGGCAGTGTCATTGAATGCACTTTGCCATGACTCATGTGTGGGTGAGTGAATTCTACACCGTTCCCCCATTTGTTATTTTTATGTGATATGCTAGATTAATATTTGTCTTAAGGGGCGTATGGATTGCATCCTAGATTTGTTTTTGTATTCGATGGGATTATGACCATTATGATATTTGTATATTGGTGACTGGATGTATGGGTGCATTCCAGTCTTTCACAAAATTTTGGAGCATTTGACTCATGGTTATATGTTATATTTGTTTGGGCTTGGTATATTAGACTTGATTTGATTTTTTGATTCATCTTACCTTACACTATGAATTGACTTCTGATTTGTCTTACCTTATATTTGTATTCCTTTGATCATGTCTTGTGATACCCTTTGCACCTTATATCGTATCCTTTGATTTTCCGTTATCTTTTGCGTTCGATTATATATCTCTGTTCATTGGGCTTTATAAGCTCAGCCGCATTTGCTTTTCATGCTGGCAGGTATCAAAGCAGAGCTGGGGTTGCTTTCGGGTTTATGAGTGCTGCGTGTGGACTTACCCTAAGGATCTTAGTTTTGAATATGATTTGTTTCTGTTCAAGAAATATCCGTTATTTAGGTTTATTTTGTTTGGATATGTCTATCCTGTAAGAACTTATGTAATTATAGTCATGTTTGACTTAATTTCCTTTGGTTATTTTTTAAAGACTTCTGCTGTTTTATGCTTTGTGTATTGATTATGAATGCTTTTGATGTCACACCATATTTGTAATACTTCTACCCTTTTGGGTCGGGGCGTTACAATGACCGAAGCTCAAATTCATTACACTACGACGGAAAAAGAAATGCTTGCCGTAGTTTATGCTTTTGAAAAGTTTCGGCCATATCTTGTCTTATCCAAAAGTATAGTGTATACGGATCACTCGGCTCTTAAATACCTTCTTAGTAAACAAGATGCTAAGCCGAGATTGCTCCGGTGGGTTCTCCTCCTACAAGAATTTGATATCATCATCCATGATAAAAAAGGAACGAAGAATCTCGCGGCTGATCAGTTATCTAGACTTGAGAATCCTCATAAGGATGTTTTAGAAAATAAAGACATAAATGAAAATTTTCCTTTAGAAACTCTTGGAGTTATATCTAGTGGAAGTACCCCATGGTTTGCCGATATTGCAAATTTCTATGCGGGGAGTTTTATAATAAAAGGGATGTCGTCCCAACAAAAGAAGAAAAATTCTTTTTAAGGCGTTAAACATTACTTTTGGGACGATCCACCCTTTTTTGGATTTGTGCGGATCAAATCATTCGACGGTGTGTGCATGGCCAAGAAGCCATTGATATCCTCAAAGCTTGTCATGAAGGACCCATCGGGGGCCATCATGCTTCCAATCTCACCGCTAAGAAAGTGTTTGATGCCAGTTCTTCTGTTGTTTTCCGACATATAATCGAGATGCCCCATGCTTATGATCAAAATATTTGTGATAAGTGTCAAAGTCAGGGCAAAATTTCTAAAAGGGATGAGATGCTCAAAACGTTATTCAATGTGATTTTGTGAAATTTTTGATGTATGGTATCGATTTTTTATGGGTTCGTTTCACGTTTCACGAGGGAATAAGTACATTCTCGTAGCCGTTGACTACTTATCAAAGTGGGTAGAAGCGAAGGCGCTCACCACTAAGGATGCTCGAGTTGTAGTTAAGTTTTTGAAATCTCTTTCCGCCCGATTTGGAACACCTAGAGCTATTATAAGCGATCGTGAGACCCATTTTTGTAATGACAAATTTGCTAAAGTAATGTCTAAGTATAGGGTCACTCATCGTCTTGCTACCGCTTATCATCCATAAACGAGTAGACAAGTAGAGGTTTCCAATCGTGGCTTGAAATGTATTCTTGAGAGGACGGTTGGTGAAAACCGTGCCTCGTGGTCCGATAAGCTAGATGACGCTTTATGGGCATTACGTACCGCTTTTAAGACACCAATTGGTTGTACTCCTTATAAGCTCGTGTATGGAAAGTCTTGTCATCTACCTATCGAGTTAGAGCATAAAGCATATTGGGCTTTGAAACATGCTAATTTCGATCTTAAAACCGCGGGTGATCACCGGAAGCTTCATCTTTATGAACTTAATGAGCTTCGTGATCAAGCTTACGAGAATTCTTTGATATATAAAGAGAGGACGAAGAAGCTTCACGACTCAAAGATCAAAAACCGCATTTTCAATGTTGGCGATCGAGTTTTACTCTTCAACTCTCGTCTAAAGATATTCTCGAGAAAGCTTAAAACTCGTTGGTCAGGACCTTTCACCATCACCAAAGTTTTTACATACGGAACCATCGAGTTATCTCAACTCGATGGTCCAAACTTTAATGTGA
Organism: Tanacetum coccineum; assembly: GCA_026074375.1. NCBI lineage: Eukaryota > Viridiplantae > Streptophyta > Magnoliopsida > Asterales > Asteraceae > Tanacetum > Tanacetum coccineum. The sequence continues at coordinate 57,332 of BQNB010007458.1, read as the reverse complement.
ATGGTCATCGTGTGAAGCATTACTTCAGAGGGGACTTACCACCCAAGGTAGTCTAGGATCTCTACACTTTCTCCAAAGACGAATGAATTCGGGGATCGAGTCAAGCTATATGACTTGGTTACCAAAAACAAAGCGCTTCGTGAGAGGCACCCCATGCTTATCTTTATATCTTCTTTCTTATTTCTATTGTGATGTGAGGAGGCTTGTACTCTTCCGATTCTTGTTGTTTGTGCTTGTGATTTTTTGTAGGATTGACCCAAAATTTTCTGAAGACTCTCGTGTTCGGTGTTTTGTCCCGGTCCACTCGAGCTTCCTAGCCTTTGCTTGCCATTAGTTTGGGGAAATCCGATATCCTAAGATTATTATCGACTAACATTTATCTTTTAGCATACTTGATAAACGGCTTGAGATTTTTGTGATACTTTCTTCATGCTTGGATTATGCATTCGACTTTTTGAGTTCTAGTATGGGGTTTTTAAGTCTTAAGCTAGGAAACATTGAGGACAATGTTTAATTTTAGTATGGGGTAGTATATCTTCGATATGATCTTACCTACTTTTGCCCGTTGTTCTCACGTACCCCGTTTTCCCACAAAAATTTAAAATTTTTGTTTTGTCATAATTTTGACTTTCCTACTGGGTAGAATAAGAATAAATTTTGACCCGATCGAGCGTGTTGAGCTCTAGCTTGTTCCTTAACTTTTAGGCTAAGCGTTCGCGAAAATTCGCGAAGAACGAAAAATGATAGAGTTAAGTATGAGTGGGATGCTAAACAAGGATTATTTGAAAATCTTAAGAGTTCATGTATGTAATTTGTGGCTTTTTCTCCTATAAACTCCTAACCGGATTAATAATACGTGCTGTTTTTAGAGATTAAACTTAAATCGACAATTTTTGTTGGAAACACAAAAAGTGTCGGTCACTTCCAAGTTGTAATAGGTCTTAGCTCGTATATTGTGTCATGCTAAGTAAAGAAGTTAATCCGGCCCAAGGTCCATGGGAAGCCCATCATAGCCCATGGGTCGGCCATGATGTAACTATATAAGCCCTCTCCTAGTCTTGGAGAGGGGTTGGTTGTTTCATTTTCTATACTTCCACATAATAACATCATCATCCATTTCCATATACTTTCTCTCTCTAAAACTTCACAACCCACATCTCACTCTTGTTCTTGGTTTAGATCATAAGATTACATGTTTCTTCAATTTTTATGTAGTATATAGCAAAAAATTTAGTCTTAGTTCAAACTTATACTTGAATTTTTCAAAAAGAAGTCTTCTCTATATAAAGTAAAAAAAAATTGAAAAGATGAAAAATGAAAAAATATAAATAATAAAAACTGTGGGCTGATAAAAGTTTACTGCCTCTTGCCGGCTCACAACCGATGTGGTAGTCTTCTAAATAAA
>BQNB010007458.1:3353-53563 GCA_026074375.1 Tanacetum coccineum | reverse complement strand
CGTGTCGAGATGCGTTGCTTGGGATTTTTACTCGTTTGCGGGAAACTTCCTGGGGATTTATCAAATATGAATAAAATCATCTATAATGAGATAATTAAAGGGAATAATAGTACTAATGATTAAATAGATAATAAACAGATTACTGATAATTCTCGGAAATTGATCTAACCAGAATAGAAAATAATAAAAGTCGAAGGACTAAAATAGAACATTACAAGCTAGAAAATCCGCATGGGTTACATCCTACCCCCTTTAAAAGAAATTTTGTCCTGAAATTTAACTATCAATAGCACTAATTTGAGTTTCATTTGATCCTCACGTTCCTAAGTAAATTCAGGCCCTCATTTCAAATTGCATCGAACCTTAACGATAGGAATCCTACTCTGCTTCAGCTTCTTGAACTCCCGTTCTAGGATTTCCACTAACTCTTCCACAAAGTTTAACTTAGCATCAACTTGGATTTCCTCTAATGGCACATGAAGGGATTGGTTAGCCAAACATTTCTTAAGGTTCGACACATGAAACGTGTCATGAACACTGTTTAGCTACTCAGGTAATCTAAGTCTATAGGCAACGGGACCGATCCTCTCAATGATCTCAATTGGTCAAACAAACCTATGTGCTAACTTACCTTTCTTCCTAAAGCGTACTACACCTTTCTAAGGCGACACTTTGAGCAAGACATGATCACCTACACTGAACTCTAAGGGTTTCCTTCTCTTATCTGAATAGCTTTTCTGACGATCTCGTGCAACCTTAAGCCTATCTTTGATCTGCGAGATCTTCTCAGTGGTCTCTTGCACTATCTCAAGCCTTATCAACTGTCCTTCTCCAACTTCTGCCCATAGGATTGGTGAACGGCACTTTCTCTCGTAAAGTGCTTCAAACGGTGCACATCTCACTCTAGAATGGTAACTGTTATTGTAAGAAAACTCGACCAATAGAAGATAAACATCCCAACTTCCCTCGAAGTCCATAACGCACACTCTGAGCATGTCTTCCAAGGTTTGAATTGTACGCTCGCTTTGACTATCGGTCTTTAGACGGTAAGCCATACTCATGTCTAACCTAGTTCCTAATGCCTCCAGCATCGACTGCCAAAACCTTCATGTAAAGTGACTATACGATCGGATATGATCGAGATTGGCACACAATGCTTTGCTATAATTTCACTAAGGTGAAGTCTAGCTAGCCTATCCATCTTATAGTCTTCACGGATTGGTAGAAAATGAGCAGACTTAGTCAATCGATCAATGATGATCTAGATTGCATCATGCCCACTATTGGTCCTTGGTATCGTGACAAAATCCATGGCTATTCTCTCCCACTTCCACTCGGGAATCTCAGGTTGCTGCAGCAAGCCGGATGGCCGCTGTTGTTCAGCATTAATCTTCAAACAAGTTAAGCACTTACTAACATATAAGGCTATATCTTTCTTCATTCCTAGCCACCAATACCTATCCCTAAGGTCATAGTACATCTTATCAGTTCCTGGGTGGACTGGATACTTTGACTTATGGGTTTTGTCTATTATCAAGGTTCTCACATCCCCCGTCAAAGGGATCCATATTTGATCTAGATAATACCATGCGCCATCACTCCTACACTCCATTTGTTTGTTTAGCCCTCGCAGCATTTCTGTTGGTGCATCGACAACCCCAGATGCTTCATTCTGAGCCGCTAGTATCCTATCCTTGATACTCGATGTTGATAAAATATAATGCCTAAAAACATTACTAATATTTTTCACATCTTTACGTTTTGATAATCACAAAATATAAAAACGTTCAATGTAAAATTAAACGTAAACAAGTAATTAGTAGTAAATTTTCATTTCGAAAATTATATCACTTCAAGGTATGAATAAATAAATGTTTAATACATTTTATGATCAAAGGAAATTTTTATTCAACCTTAAACTTTTATAAAATGTTGTAAACATTTTTATAAACATTACAAAACATTTTCTACAATTAAAAGAAATATTTTATTCAAAATAAACATTTTGAAATTCAAAATTTTAGACCTAAAACGGCTAGAAAAGTTCCATAAAATTCCCCCTACACAAAAGACAAACTGGAGAGGCCCTAGTCTAGGTCGCCCTCCTTAAATACACGGGCGGCCCCCTTAATTTTAAAGGGACTGCCCACCTATTTAAGGGGACCGCCCCTAGGTAGACGCTCCCCCACTATTTTCTCACCTTTTGCACTCATTCTTTCTGTTCTAAAATAGCCCACACATCTCACTAAAATCCTTTGATCATTTAATCATAAAGCTTTGTTTCCAAGTGATCCAAGCTTAATTCCTCAAGTGAAAGAGAAGAATACTTTCATCATCAATTGAAGAAGTATTAAACCTCAAGTATATATTGCAATCTTGTTGCATCCATATCACATATTTGTAAATCAATTGTATATCTTGTATTTGTGTGTAGTGGCTAGATCTTGGCGATCTTTGTAAGTATAGTTAGATCGTGGTGATCTTACCAAGTAGTGTTAGATAGTTGTGATATAAGTAGTGTGGTGAAGTGAAGTCACAAAGTTGTGAAGAAGTCTTGAAGTTGTGAAGAAGTCGTGAAGTTGTGAAGTCGTGAACAAGTAGTGAAGTCGTGTTGTGATAGATTGGTTCTAGCTAAGATTAGAACTCGACATTTAGCTTTGTGTCGTAAATCGGTGTAAGCAACGTTGTGTACGGTTTTCTCCGCCATAAGGGAGTTTGTTGACATAGTGAAGAAAACTCTCGAGTTAGGTGCTCGGGGAGTGGAGTAGGGCGAAGAGGTGCTTCGTTACCGAACCACTATAAATCCTCGCGTTGTGGTTTGATTGTTCTTACTCTTATCTCTTGTCTTACTTTATCATTTCATATACTTATATTGTTCATATTGTGCAAGCATTGAATTCACAAAAAGTCGAATCTAAATTTTACAAACAAACATAAACCTTAAATCAAAAAGCGGTAAACTATTCAACCCCCCTTCTAGTTTTCCACAATTGGTATCAGAGCCACGTTAAACAAGATTTTTAAAATAAATTGTATTTTAAAACTTGAATCGATCGATGGAATCGGAAAAATATTTAGAAGGGCAATCTATGCAAAGACCACCACTATTTGAAAGTGATGGTTTTCTTTATTGGAAAAATAGATTCGAAACTTACGTGAAATCAAAAGATCTAGATCTTTGGCATATTATTACCAATGGTGATTTCCTTCCTTTTCAAAATAATCCCGAAACTAAAAAGGATGAAATAGTACCATTTGATAAACAAAACGATGATTTAAAAAGAAAACTTTCTAAAAATAATGAGGCTAAAATGGTAATTTATAATGCTTTGCCACGTAAAGAATACGAAAGAATTTTTATGTGTGAAACCGCAAAAGATATTTGGAATTCTTTACTAGTAACTCACCAAGGTAATAATCAAGTCAAAGATAATAAAATAGATCTTCTTGTTCAACAATATGAACAATTTACGATTCCGGAAGAGGAATCAATAGATAATGCTTTTGCTAAATTTAACACTATTATTACTAGCTTAAAAGCACTTGATGAAAGTTTTTCTAGCAAGAATTGTGTTAGGAAATTTCTTAGGGCTCTTCATCCTAAATGGCGCGCAAAAGTTACGGCTATTGAAGAATCAAAGAATCTAACAACTCTACCACTTGATGAACTCATTGGAAATTTGAAAGTTCATGAAGAAATAATAAAGAAAGATTATGAGACGGTCAAAAGCAAAAGAGAACAAAATAGATCTATTGTGTTGAAGGCTATAAAGGAATCTAGTTATGAAAATAGCTCAAGTTCTGATAGTAAAGACGAAGAATATGCCATGGCCGTAAGAAACTTTAAGAAATTTTTCAAAAGACGAGTTAGGTTTGTATGACAACCACACGATGAAAGAAAGCCATTCCAAAAATATAAGGATGACAAAAATGGCAAAAGTGAAAAGAAATGTTTTAAATGCGGTGATCCAAATCATCTCATTGGTGAATGTCCAAAAGCATCGAGAATCTATAATCAAAGAGCTTTTGTTGGAAGATGTTGGAGTGATAGCGACGAAGATGAAGAGAAGAAGACAAATGATGAAAAATGTCTTATGGCTAAAGCATCGAATGAGGTACTTTTCGAAACCGAATACTTTAGTAATGACCAATCATCATTAGACGAAAAAGACTTAGATAGTGAATATAGTCGACTATGCAAAGTAGGACTAAAAGTCATGGCTAAAAATAAAAGTCTAAAACAAGCTAGAATTCAATTAGAAAATGAAGTACTAGAACTAAAAGATAAAATATCTAGATTAGAAAAGGATAAGGAAGTTAGTGATGAATGCAAAATATGCCAAGACCTTAGGTTTGAAAATGAAAAACTTAAGGAAGAAATATCTAGGCTAAATCAATTTGATAATAGTAGTCACTCACTTAAGAAAATAATAAGTTCTCAAAAACCCTCCGGAGATAAAACCGGTCTAGGATTTAATTTTACCAAAGGCTCTTCTAGTGAAACCAAACAAGTAAAATTTGTAAAAGCACAAGAAATCGAGTCGAAAGAAAAATTAGTAGAATCAAACTCATTTTCAAAACAAAAATTCATACTTATAATACTAAAATTTCGATTGCGAGTGATGACGAGGTAAAACGTTTTTTATAAACCTTCTTCAAAACCCGGAGTTAGATTTATTAAACCTAAAATGAGGTCTAAAACTCCTCCTCCGAGAAGAACTAATAGTCTTAAAAATAATGTTTCGTATCAAACACCGATCAACGCGAGAAAAAATAAGAAAGAGTGTTCATATTCAAATTCTAATACCACAATAACATCTTCACATCAATGTTCACAAACAATCCATTGACACAAACAACACCAATCAAAACAAATAAATCAAAACCAAAAACACAATACAACTTGCAAAGTATAAAAAAAAAAGAGCGATAAATTCAGTATAAAATGTAAATAGGATGAGTAAAAAGGACATGCAAACCGGAACACGATGAATTTTCATCGTGTGTCAATAAGCTTCCCATTAGGCTGAGGAACAACCGTCACTATCGTTGCTTACAGCACACACACCAATTTCCGACACAAAGCTAAATGTCAAAGTTCTAATCTTTGCTAGAACCAATCTATCACAACACAACTTCACGACTTGATCACGACTTCACAACTTCACGACTTCTTCACTACTTACACGACTTCACAACACAACTTCACAACTACACAACTTCTTCACTTCACAACTTCCACAACTTTCCCTACACTTTCACAACTTTACACACTTTACCATCTTCCTACACTTCCAACTTATACAATCACCAAAAGGCACTACCCAGATCATCATGAAACTAAACAACCGTTCTAATGATCACCATAACTAGACTATTACACAAGAATGAAATACATGACGACGATCTATACATTGTGAATGTAGACAGATCAAACGAAAATGCACTAACTAAACTACATAAAACTTCGCATCATGATGATAGCGAGAGTTCTACTCGATTGCACTTGAAATGGAATGGATAATATGGATCACATTTAAACCAACTAATAAAAAGTTAAGCGAATCAAAAAAAAAGGTTTGAAAGAAGATTAAGATCTGAGTAAAACTATGTGTCAAAGAGGTGAGAAAATCATTGAAATAGTCAACTATTTATAGGGAAAAATAATAATTTTATTATATTAGGAGCGGTCCCCTAATTATGGCCGGTCGCCCTTAATTATGTTACTGGGGCCCGTCAGATTTTTTTACAGGACCTTTATTTTTTGTCTTTTTTAAAAAAATGGAGATTATTTCTGGAACTTTTTAGCCGTTTTTTGTGTAAAAAAAAATTGAATTTAAAAAAAAAAAAAAAAAAAGTTTATTTTGAATAAAAACATTTATGGAATACAAAAATGTGTTTTTGTATCTGTTTTTTTAAATAGTTTGTCCCATTTTAATAAAAAATGTAAGGTTAGGAAAGATTAAAAAATTTCTATAGTTGATCATACAAACAAAATTAAAGTTTGTGTTGTTGATACCTTTAGAGATTGTGGCGTCTGGTGCAACTTATAAATTTATGTTGTTGAAGAAAACATAATACGGTTGAATTAGATTTGTATTATGAATTGATTATTTGGTGATAACGAGAAACTCAACACTTTACGTTAGTGTAAACAGTTTACATGTTTGTCAACACCAAAACATGAAGAAATGAAAGTTAAATATTGTAGATGTAATATTTCTAACCAACAATCTCCTCCCCCCTTTTTGTGATGAACAAAATATGTAAACTATACGTATCACAGTTAAACTATATGAAGTTACTTGTTTACAGACTTCTTCTTCCTCATTCTTCTCCCCCTTTTGAGTCGAAACAAAAAGGTGGACACCTAGACGATACTTTAACTACACTTCAAACATCTTCAAGTCAAAAGATGCAGCTTGCATCAATCCTAAGTGAAGTCTTGAATTCTATCAATCTTTTTTAAAACAATTGACATCCCTTGAAACATTGATCTCAAGCGGATCTTCTGATGGATAATTAGTTGCAAACTCTTAGCCTACATCAATGGTTAGTTTCGTACAAACAAAAAAATATATATGTATGAAAAAACACGATATCAAAAAATAAAGGATGTCATAAAACGTTACAAAACGTAATGGCTGTGGACATTTGCAAATCACCCCCTTGGTGTAGCTTCCCTCTTCTTGAATTGTGGGCACCAAGAAATACCGATAAAGGGAAAAGTGCAAACAAAAACAAAGTAAGTAGAAAAATGCACATATATATAATGTCTGATGATAGATATATAAGCAAGACACTTCAGTGGGGTAAAAATCATGTATGATTTATAGGGTAAATGCACTCTATAAAAGTGTGGCACTAAAAGACACACATCCAAAAAAATAACGAATTCATTAAGCACATGGAAATTTATTAGAGGAACCAATGATAAGATTCGATGACCAATGTAATGTGACACAGCTTAAGGGAATAAGACACTACGATCAACCACTACCTTATGGTTAATCATCTTCTAAACCAAGATTAAACGAATGTTGATTAAAATAACTCGCAAATGACTACCATGTATGTATTAAAGAGATATCCTAAATCCTTAGGTTTCATTGTTAATGCATTAGTAAACTTCCATCGTTGTGCAGTTGATTAAAGGATAAACATTATCGTAAGAGGCTGTTAAGGTCAAACTAAAATGTTAATAAAATATAGGAAATTGTAGAGGAATCCATAACGAATGATGAAGACAGTCCGAATGGAAAGTGAATGTGATTTGACTATAGAGTTTATGTGCTTGGGTGAATGGTAGGTTAAGAGCAGATACAAGGTGAATGATTAGAAATGTTGTTTAGTCAGTTCGGCGGAGTAGATTGCCATGGCTAAGAGGTTTAGAATAGGGTCTGTATTCTTGATTATGTCAGGTCAACAACTAGGCTTACCTCTAACTTGGTAAGGAGGTGGTGTGAGTAGAGATTTTGGTTGTCACTTTGAGGTGGAAGAATGAGTATGGAGTAACAAATGAATTGATTATAGGGTGAAGATGGGAAAATAGAGGATGTGAGGCAACTTGTGGTGATGTGTGTAGTGACCTTAATGTAAGTAATTGATAATTCTTGATTGGGGGGGTATTGATTTTCCTTGGGATGGTTCAAGATGAGAAGTGAGTGGATAAGGCAATTGATGAGAGAATGAATTTATAACATTAAGCCTCATTAGAAGTGTTACAAAGGGTATTATATTTAGACCATTTGTGGAAGTGAGATTGATGAAAGAGTTAGTGATTTTGGTGAGTAAGTTCTATTAAAGAGGATGGAGGAATCTTTGGTAGAAGGAGTTTTTATAGGGTGCATTTTGGAGCAGCTAAAGTGAGATGATTCATGAAGCTTGGGGGTGATGGATTTAGGATTTATAGTGTCTTCAATAGACAATTCAATGAAGAATTTTTATGAGGAGGTATTGATGGTGATTTTGGTTTCTTTGATGTGGTTGAATATTCAACGATTGTGTTTCTTCCCCGTTAGCTCAAAGCGGAAAGAACAAATGAAAACACGATATTGTGATGAATACAACAACACTAATTGAAGATTCAATATCTACTTTTGTATCTTCACGGTGTAAATAGTGGAAATGATTTGATGAGTACGCATTATCATTACGAAATTCATTGCATATGGACAACATAGTGCGACACATGCTTATGAGTGTCCTGTCTGGGGATAAAGGGGAAGAGACGCATTTCATTAATGAAATTCACCTGCTTTTTGTACAACAAAGGCGCACATGCTTTATTTATTGTCGTAGAAAAAGAAGAGACGCATTTTCATTATCAAAATACACAATTGTGTGGGGGAAAGGTTACTGTGAATCTTCTGAGAAAGTGACAGTGGAGAATCGAGGTTTGAAAGTAGTAATGAAGATTTGTTTATTACATTATCACTTATATTGTGATTTATGGGCATTACGAGCAATTAGAATCCACTAACAGAGTGAATAAAAGTTATGAAGGTTTGAGTGTGATAGGTAGGAAGTGTATCTTGGTGGTTTCGTAGTGAATAAGAAATCACCCTATGTGAGTTCTGAGAGTGTTATGGTTAATAGGATATATGTAAATGTGTGATTTTCCTCCCTTTTCATTCGTGCTCATACCGAACATAAGGATTTGTAGAATAAAGAAAAAATGAAGAGAAATAACAACGATAAGGCGATGACTTGAAAATATCATGATGGTGACGGTAGCATAAGATTGAACTACATCATCTGCGAAAGTTAGGTGAGAACTCTTGAATAATGTGTAGGATTGTTCGTAAGAACAAGTCACACAGACGAGGAACGGGTTTGTCTTAAAGGTGTAACGAGGAAATGTTGATGTAAAGATAAATATTAACATCTATATAAAATATAGGCATGAATAAAGTTTTTTGTGAAACTACCTAGACAGTGAACCAATAAGTTGAACGAATTTTATATCATTTGTGAATTAAAAAATGCTTAGAATCATTTTCAGATGAAATGGATATAAGGTTGTCAAGATTTTAAACTGGAAGATTTATTTTAATAGTCACAAGACTATTAAAATGATAATGACCGACGTTATATTAGATTTGGTTTCATCATTCCTAGACCTAGCAAAAGAAATTAAACGGTTCGACGTTTGAAGTGGGTAGGTGAGGAGCCAGCGAGATGTGTTGTCTATATTGACTAAAGAAAGAAGCCTAATATCGACTGCATGAGTATGTACTCCCTATTGAGATACAAAGTTTATTGATGTAAACATCATTAGGTAAATTAGGAAGTAGCCATTTAATCAAATTAGAAATGAATAATGATACTGATCACTATGGTAGCTCATTCAGGCTAAACACAGACCATTATTTCTAGGATATAGCACGAACCTAACTTCACCACCCCTGGAGCAATTTCAACCGTTAGGGTCAAAATTTAAATATCTATTGCAATAGATTCTCCATAGTTCATTCTCATGTTATATAAAATTATAATTATTATATTTTTCTAATGAAGTGTAGCAAAGATAAAATTTGTATTAATATCTTTTCATAAACCTAACATGACTCAACTAACATACTTTTAAATTCCGGTTTCATAATCCTAATCAAGATGTGGTAATCCAAGATAAGTGTAAGCAAAATGTTTTAATCTTTTGTTCAAGATCTACAGGTTGTTTGATTTTCGATTACATATTGCATGATATGAAAGGTATGTTTTATATTTAGTCATCTACAAGTGTAGTTGTCATATTGTGATATTGAATTTTGGTTTTTCAAAAGCAAGAGTGTGTTTATTTGATGACAATGACAAATATGTTATATGGAGAGTGATTTTTAAGAAATTCTCCCATATCATGCCATGTGAAGTGAATCTCAACAATAATTATTTTATCTTAATTGAGTTGTGATTCTTTAATTGATAAAAGTTCTAAAACAGGGACATTATTTTATTTTAAAAAAAAATAACTTCTCAAAAAAAATATTCTTATCGAATGTTGTTTCAGCAAAAATAAACTAAGTATTTGAATAAATTTATTTTTACCTTGTTTATGCATTGCTACATAATTTGATTAGATATTTATTCAAATTCTAATAACATATATAATTCAAATGATATGTATTATATCATGTAACACAACCATTTAAGCAACCAAGAAATAAGGGATGCATATGATATATATTATCCTACTATCAATCGATTCAATACGATAAGTCCACAAAAATCAATAAAACATAATGTTTCCACAAACATCAAGTTATCCTAGGTTGAATAAACAAGAATATATATTTTTTATTTTAGGAATTTAGTTAAAAGTGAATTATAAGCTATTGATTGTTGCTTTAGGTTGGATGATCCAAAGTTTACATAAATAGTTATTGTTAGCATGTGTTTAAGTTTATCAGAAATGACACATTTTACTAAATGCAATTGCAATGAAAATTGCTTGAAATTTGAAACCAAAACATCCATAGGTCAGTCAATCCTACTTCATTTGTATCTTGATGCGTGTATAAACATATAAGTATATATTTGGAAATCACAACCATTGACAAGTAGACCAATATTGCAGTCAACACAAAAGTGTGATTTAAGGATACCGATGCATAATCTTTTCATCTAGAAAGGGGAGATGAACATATTTTCATCACACACTAATTGTGATTGAGTATGAAGGATCCCATATAATATCTCTAAATATTTAGAATAGTCTTGAACTAAACAATAAGAAATCCAATTGTCATGTCCTAGGGACACTGAAAACTTTTCATTAGATTTAATAAAGATATCAATCATAATTTGAATAATGAATTGATATATTCTCGAATCTTCCTTGACCTCACGAACACCTCATTTAAAAGAAAATAAATAAACCATTTTAATATTGTTTCGCATTAATCCAAAGATAGTTGTAAGGTTGAGGGTTTGATGAATAATGTGATAAGATAAATTCTTTATCCAAGATTGTCGTAATTTTACTTGTGCGAAAAACAAAATCATTGTTATGTATAAATATACATAGGATTTTTGATATTTTTATGAGTAAAATATGAGAGTTTGCTAACAGTTTTATACAACACCACATATTTCGGAAAAATACTATATATTTAAAAAAAATATAAATTATGTGTGTATGAGTAGAACCATGAAAGCACAACATTTTTCTTTTATCTCTTTTAACATGATTTATGAATACACATCTTTTTTATTGAGTATATAACCCACCTCCAAGTGTCCAACAAAACAATTATGATAAAAAATTAAATAAACGTGTGTTGAAAAACAGATCAATTCGTATGAAAATATTTAGGTGACTAGTTTTAACATATTTCACTAATATACTTTATAAGGTTATAGAACTATATATCATAAGTATAATTCCCATACCTCGGAAAAGATTTACAAGAAAGTTTAGTACATTTGTAAAGTTAAGTGATCTATGCCTATATCAAAACAAAGAGCATATTTTGTTAAATCTTAATGCAAGAAATCAGCATAAGTTCCTAGTTCAAGCATAATTCAAAAAACTAGCTACAAAACAAGTAGTGTACATGACACATTCGTTAAGAATATTCAATTTAGCTCAATCAACAATCATATAATAATTTTCTATTACAAACTTAAGACATAAGAATGCATATAATCAACAGCCTAAACACCAAAAAGTACTTTCGTCGTTTTGTTGTATTAGATACAACCAATGTATTCATAGCTCGGTTTTATTTGAAAATAAAATACTTTCCTCCCCATTTCAAAAATCAAGTTTAATATTTTTTTGAAATGTTAATTACACCATTTTTCAAAGATATATCGACTAGAAATGTCCGAGTCGAAAGGAAAAGATAAAATACAAGTTTTACGTTAAAACGAGACTCAACGTTTTGGACATTAAGTAGTATTTTGCCTTTCTGACTAGATTAAGTTTGAAATATATACTTGGAAGTATTTTTATATGAAATTAGACTCAATCAACTCGAAATGGCGGTGACAACGACTTCTACGGACATACTGTTGTATTGTATATGATCTTTTCAAAGAATATGAAAAACTGCGAATCCTACAGGTGGTCCCCTTAATATTAAATTACGGGTGCCGCCCAAATATATAAGGGTTCCTGCCCAGCCCTGATACTCAGAATTTACGATTTTTGTAAAAAATTGTTTACAGACTTTGCGAAAAGGTGTAACAACACTCTTAATTGATAACGAACATAAAACACTTATTGTTTAAGCATCATTTTTAATCTCGAGCCTAGTATAATTAGTATGAATATAACATCAAAACTAATACAAGTTTAATCACAAAACACTTTTACATATTGAATCCCCCTTAATGTGGTAATTAGATACCATGGATCGTACAAATTTTTAAAGACCATGTATGAAAATTAGAGCGACGTGGCTCTTGATACTAATTGTGAAAATCGTAGAGGGGAGGTGAATACGTTTTCCTTTTACAATCTTAAAAATGTTTCGTATCAAATCACCGATCAAGCGTGATATAATATGAAGAGTGTTTATATAAATTCTATACCAAGAATACATATTCACATCAATGTTCACATACAATCCAGATGGACAACAAACACAATCAAAAAAACTATATAAACAACACAACAAGTGCAAATATAAGATATAAGAGCGATAAATGAAAGTATTAAAAATGTAAAAGACATAGGTAAAAAGAAAAGCAAACCGGATACGATGATTTATAGTGGTTTCGGTCACGGAAGCACCACTTTCGCCTACTCCAGGTACTGCCACCCCCGAAGCACGCAACTCGAGAGTTAACTTCACTAGTCAACAACTCCCTATTTATGTCGGAGAACACCGAACACAACGTCTGCATACAACGCAAATTTACACACAAAGCTAAATGTCTAGTTCTAATCTTAGCTAGAAGCCAATCATCACAACACAACTTCACCACTTGACATGACTTCACAACTCAACGACTCTTCACTACTTACAAGACTTCACACACAAACTTCACAACTACACAACTTCTTCTACTCACAACATTGGACAACTACACTTCACAACATCCCTACACTTCACAACTTCACTACACTTCACATCTTCCCGATACACTACACAACTTTCCATCACCAAGGCACTAACCAAGATCATCAAGAACTAACATACCTTCCTTATGAACACCAATATCAAACTATTTCACAAGTAATGGAATACATGGACTTGATCTATACATTGTAAATGTAAGACATGTCACGAATGCACTAACTAAACTACATAACTTCGCATCTTGATGATAGCGAGAGTTCTTCTCTTGCACTTGAATGGATGGATGATTGGATCACATTTAAAACAAACAATAACAATATTTAAGTGATCAAAAGAAAAAGGTTTGAAAGAAAGCGTTTGAAGATCTGAGAAAAACAATGTTCAAAGAGGTAGAAAAATCTGAGGAAACAGTCCACTATTTATATGGATAAACTAATATAAATTTTATTATTATTGTGCGTTCCCATTAAAATACAATGTCAGATACCCCAAAGATTATGGCGTTCCCCTAATTAATTAAGGGGGCCGCCCATTTTTTAGACGCTCTATTTTTTGTCATTAGTGGGAAAGTTTTTCTGAAACATTCTAGCCGTTTTGGGTAGAAATTTGAATTTCAAAATGTATTATTTTGAATAAAATATTTTTTAATAAATACAAAAATGTTTTGTATATGTTTTTAAAAAAATGTTTGTCCCATTTTGATAAAAAAATGTAAGGTTAGAAACATAAAAAAATTCTTTGATCATTTCAACAAATTAAAGGTATTTATTCATACACCTTTAGTTGAGTAACGTCTGGTACGAACTAAATTTGTTGTTGAAGAAAACATTGAGACGTCAAAAGATAGTTGACTTATGAATTGATAGTTTATTATATTAACGGTAAGACAAGCACTTTACGTTATGTGTTATAAGTTACATGTATGTCATCTACCAAAACATGAAAATAAGATTAAATATCGTAAAGTAATATTTCTACCAACAGACCTTCTCAATAACCCAGAGTTAAGTTTTTATTAAACCCCACATGTAGGTCTAAAACGCCTCCTCCGAGAAGAACTAAATAGACGTTTATCCTCGTCCCTAAAGAACACCTCAACTAGAGAGAGACCAAGGTGAGATACAAAATTACCGTCTAACGCTAATCACGCAATGTGGAAATCATCCACATCAACCAAGCTTCACTCAAAGTGGAAGATGTCACCATTGCATGTGTCCGAAGTCAAATGAAAAACATTTGTGGAAGACAAATAATTTCGGATACAAGAAAACGTTGGGGACCAAATGGCTAAGTCGTTTCAACCTTTGATTTTTGACATCAACAAACCTTACCTTTTCTTCCACAAATGGATTGAAGTGTTTTCATTTATCGGATTCCCCATAATCCGTATCCTTAAAGCTTTCTTTTCTACATTAAGACATTGAAGAAACTCATTTAAAGTCAAAGGTACGACTTACTTTCTCAAACTCTAGAATATAGGTCAATGAAGACGATATTTAATGTGATGCCATGATAATATTAGTCAAAATTTAGTCTTAAAATATATTATAGTCACTATGAAATATCATTTGTTGGGCTCTTCTAGATTTAAAGAACTAGTCCACTAGAACATTCTTTCTCATGAGTCTATCGACAATAAGTACTTATATGCATGGAAATCTTTATGACCACGTATGAAGCGAACTTCGACTTAATGTAGAAGATGAGCTAGTGGTGTTAACAATTTTGCATGAGAAGTAATGCTTAGTCTTCAGACGAAGATCATCAAAACATATGGATGAAAACAAACTCCCATCGACCAATCGACGTTCGTCACGGCTACTGTGTCTAACAACATTCACGCTATCATAATGTCTTGTTGAAATTCTCAACATTGTCCTATCAATTACATTATCTTCGTTATCCACTCTCTAGTCTCACTTAAATCAATTCATTTAATAGAAATTTTCATCCTGAAGAAATTAATTCTTCTCTTCGCAAGAAGATCTTATCTTAATGTCTCTCTCTAATTGACGTCTTGATATCACATGCCGAAATAATCAAAGAAATTTTTTTTATTTTAACGAAAAGTTAATTAAAAAGTCATAATCATACCATATCATTGAAACACAGGATACGAAGTAAAAAATGATAAGTATATCAAATCTCAAACTACAATATATTACATAATAGTAGACATTAAATTAATTCAGCCAATAATCGAAAACAATTTTTTTTGTTCCATGGTGGCTGCCCCCTTAAATTTGTTGAAGAGGACCGGCTTGTTAAAAACCCCCTTAAATATTAAGGGACCGCCCTATTCCAAAAATCCAAACAGCCTCATGCTGTCAATTTATACAAAACACATCACTCTCGTCTTTTCCACAGCTCACTTCCAAATGATCTATTCTTTTCATCAAAGGAAAAGTTAGATTCAAATCTAATACCCCTCAAAGTTAGTTTTGACAACGTAAATATTTCATCCGAAATATCAAGTATCTTAACATACGAATAGGAAGGACGTTAAAGGTCATATCCTAAAATTCTTAATTCAAAGCCTTGTTAAAACACAAAGTGTACAACGCTTTTCCAAAAGCTTAAAAGCTAACATCAACCGTCGTGTGACAAAAGGTCTTACAAGTTTCTACAAAAGTGATTCGTAGCATCTCATATATACTCATCCTTTATAGACTAAGTACTTTCACTTCCATTAGTTTTTTCATCCCATAGGAATTGCCACCGATGTTTGAATTTTATTTATCACATGTGGTATCAAACTTTGCCCAAAACGATCTAGGCTAGTAAAACTAATCAAAATCCTACCAAAAAGTTCGTAAACCAGTCATAATCTATTTAATAGTCCTTGTTACTAATCTAAAATATATATTTCGATAAATTCATGACAACTTAATTATTACATCCGAAATATTTAAGTTTCTTCAATTGGTGTGAAATGCAAGTTAAAATGGTCACTCTATATTTATTGTCAACTCGTTTTCAACAAAACCCTAATCCAAACCTCTATTATAAAATATATGGTATAATAGTTTCCGTCTACCTTTCCGCTACTAACCATTTAAGATAACTCCATACCTCGACGTGTGATTGTTCTAAGAACATCTCATAAAACCGAGAAAAGCAAACATAAATTCGTGGGATGAATTCATTGAATGGCTAACATCATTCGTCTTTACATTGTCAAGCTCACCGCTTACGTCTTTATTCTTCCTCATTATACAATATTCTAAAATTTATTTCTGTATGAGTCACGAACTAAAAAGGAAGGGAAAATACAATCAGAACTCCACGATTGGTGATTCATAAGCAGCCAAAAACCACATCAAAATCCTTCACCATAACTCCTCAAAATCAAAAACATCAATCATTCCAATTATCCAAAAACGCTAGGGGCAATCTCATAACCATCAATCGAACAACACAATTGTGATAAAATGGCCAAATCCAACCGCCGTCAATCCTCTCTCACTAAATCATACAAACCCTAAAGAAGCTTAAATTTTCTGGCTTCTCCCCTGACTTAGAGGCGGATCTTAACTCCTTTTATATAAAAATTAAAATATAACGAAGTTGTCAAAAATCCATAAAATCAATGAAACCGGAAGTAGTATAGAGTATTTCCGGGTCGTTATGTCCCAACGAGGCTTGAATGGAAAATCGAATAACGAATTGATAATCGAAGTTTGAATATGACAAGGATATAATTGGCGCGCAATACCTAATAACAAATGCACGAAAAAATAAGCAAGGAAAATAAGCTAAGGAGGCATAAGCTAGGAATGGTGAAAAACTACTAAAACTTATATACTAAGGCATAAATAATCACAAAAAAGCTAGACAAACTCTAAATAAGCAAATTCTGCCCAAGTACAGATTAAACTACGTTAAGCAGAGAAACTCAGTCAGTACTAACAATAAGTAACTAACATTATTAACTATCGTACTAACTTGGAGTTAGTACTAAGTGCTAGCATTGAGTTAATACTGCAAGCTGAGAGTTAAAGTACTAAGGCTAGATAAACAAAACACAATGAAACAAGAATAAGCAAAAAGCTAAAACAGAAAATTAACTACTCCCTTATAAGCCACCTCAGGCAAGAGAAAAACAATTAGAATAAACTGAAAATGTGAAAATAAGCTAAAAACTACAAACAGATAAACTATTAAAATTGCTTGAAAAGGCGAGATAAAGCTTAAATAAGCTCTACTAAAGACAGTAAACGAAAATGGGCTTAATCTACTCTAAAAAGCTAAGGAAATCTTAAATAAGCAGAAATAATAAGCTAATAAGCAATAATGAACCAACAGTACTAACAGTTTTAACTACCAGTACTAACCTGGAGTTAGTACTGCTAGCTTTAAAATCCCAAAAGAGAACTAGCAGTACTAACTATGGGTTAGTACTGCTTGTTCCAAATACCCTTTAAAGTTTTCAAAAGTCATTCTTTTTTTTATATTTCAAGCTTATTTGATCTTAAATTGTTAAAAACAGATTATCAAATAACAAAATAAGACACTTATACGCAGATTTTAATCAACAATAAGCACTTAAATAAGCTAAATCAATCCAACAGTATTAACTAAACATACTACCAGTACTAACTAAGAAAGTGACACAAACTATTTTTAAACTAACAACTAAGCAAGATAAGCACTAAACATCATGATAAAGCATAAATAAGCAAATATAGGTAACAAATAAGCACTATAAGCAGTTCTACAGTAAATAAGAAAAATAAGAAAAAGAGAGACTTACAACACCCTTGCTCAAAACAGGGTTAAACAAAGAGTCTACAAGCTTTAGCTTGTATAAAACAACCAGTACGAGTTCCAATAAGCCCATCCAGAACGGGCTATCATCCATAAGATGTGGTATATTTGAGTTGGATTTTTATTTTTGGTTGTACTTTAAGACTTAAATTCTTAGTATTTGAGTTAGGCCAAATGACTTATATGATTATTATAAGACTTAAACCGAATAAGTAAGCTTTTAAACAAAGGAATACAAGAGATCAAAAAATTGGACTTAAAACTCCAAATTTGCATTAAAGAACGTAATTAAAGTTACAAGACTGGAATAGTAAAATTGCATAAAAAAAAGCTAGAAAATTTAACGTAAGAAAAATACAATCACGTGCTTGAGTACAATGGTCCAAATAAATAACAAAAACGAATTAAGTCCTTTGGTTTCTTGGTCTTCCTCTCTCTTTCTTTTCTGTTGTTTCATTGTAGAGACAAAAACCCAAGAGTTGCTTGTGTGTGAGGTGAGTACTATAAACAAATCCCAGCCTTCAATTTCTTTAGAGCTTCTTTGAGTCATCTAATCGATCGAAATCACATTGGAAATGGAGAGGGGAGCCCAACATGGCAATTATAAAGCAAGGGGGAGATAGTTGTAATGAGGGGGAAAATTTTTTAATCCATAGTTGAAATGGTAAGCAGGTAAAAGAAGGTGAAGAGGAACCCGTGAGAGTTCTTGGGTTTTAGTTGGGCGGGCAAAAATTGCTTTGGATAAGTTGGCAAGTCTTTTGGCTTCCTCAAGTTACACTTCCTCTAATTTCCAATTTCAGAAGTACCTTGTCTTTTATTCTTGAAATGACAACTTGATGTCTGGCAATTTTAGTCCCTCAAGTTGTAATATCTTCACTTAATCGAAAGTGGTTTGACTTTGACTTGTCTGGGTTTGACTTTCTGACTTTGGCTTCGATTTGACTTGTCTTTCACCTGTGCTTGTTTTTGTCATTTTGGCTTTGGTTTTTCGACCTTTTCTTGAATATCCGATTCCTGCACAATACAAATGCAAAACAAACATATATTTGGCAGTTTTTGTTTGTTTTTGGTCATTTAAGCTCGTTTTTAATGGAAAAGGTATGTGTAATTAAGCACATACCAAAATCCCCCATACTAAGGTATTGCCGTGTCCTCACGCAATGTTATGAAGTAAACACTCAAGAAACCAAGAATCTTAATCCCCCTCGACTAATAACCTCGAAAAGTAGCTAAGTGTTCGCCAAGGGGAACTAAAGAATCAATAGCTTCGACAAGTCCCGTTTTCACCATTTTTTATCTGTACACGTAAGTAAAAAACCTAATTTTTTGGATTTTTCTTTTCTTTCTTAACTACCATGTTTGACTTTCTTTATTATATCAACACTGGGATCATAGAATGAGAAGCGCCCATAGAATAATCTACGAAAGTCCTGACGGATAAATTCATCGTCCCCGATTTTTCACTAGTTCCAAACTAATCGTAAAAAATTGTGAAATCACCGTAAGTACAAGTAAGTATAGCTAATACTGCTTTATAACTTTGACTTTTGTCAACTTTCCGCTCCCAACCATTATTCAATAGAGTGATTGTGCTTAATTTTGAAGTAAATATAGATTCGACAATTTTAGAAAATGGTAAGTTTATGCAACATAACGATATTTCTGAAGAAATCTAGGGAAAAGACTAGATCACCCACCAACCAGCATATTCTCGATAGATCCCAGCCGAGTTCGACTTAGGTTATCAGGTTGAGACCCCACAGGAGAATGTTCGCAATGTAATAGCGGGATACTCCACCCTTTTAGCCGAATTTCTTAGATTTACCGTTAATAAACAATACTACTCAACAGTACGCAAACATAAAAAATTTAATGAATGGATCTCATTGGTGCGATATTCCATGTTACGACCTTTCTTCTTGTCTTACTTTTTTTCTTCACTCGGAACGGTCCAGCCTCATCAGCTAAGTGCCCAGGTTTTTGACACCCCACGGAGAATACTTAATCGAAATAATCTACCGACGACAACCAACAACTTTTGAAGTCTTAAAGCAAGTTATTCTTAGTTCAAAATTATACTTGAGTTTAGAAAAAGAAATCTTAACCATTAATTTTCATTTATTGCTATATACTATACTACCGGACACATTTTTACATGAACTACAACACGGCCACGCCTCCGACAAGATGTAGTGACTTAGTCTGACGACGGTTTCTTATTGATAACACTTACGAATGCACTTTGGCATTTATTATCTCACTATGGGCCTTGTTTTGATTGACTGTGATGCAACATCGTTGTGAGCCGACATAGTATGCAATAAACCTTTATCATCAGCCCACAGTTTATATTATTTGATTTATTTTTTTAAATTTTTTGATTTATTTTATTTTATTTTTTTTATTTTGCAACATATTTTCTGTAATAGAGAAAATTTCGTTTTAGAAACTCAAGTATCAGGCTGAACAAAAAGATGAATGATTTTCGTTCCGAAAGTGCTTCATTTTAGAAAATGTCGGTAAAGTTAAAGCAAAATAAAGCAACTTTTATTAGTCAGGTAAGAGTTCTGGGAAGAAAAAGCGACAATTACACTATAATGCTTTTAAGATTTCCAAATAATCCTTGTTTATCACCCTACATGAAATAACACTATCATTTCCATTCTTTGCACAAATTAAAATCCTTAATAAAAGAATCCGCGACATGCATAGCCAAATAAACTTCTGTTATTAATGGTTAAGGGACAAAGCAAGGGCTCAACGACGCCCGATTGAGTCAAAATTTCTTCTCATTCTAGCCCATTGGGAAAGGTCAAAACTGTGAGCAAAAAAACACTTATTTTATTTTTGAAATTTTTTATTTTTTATTTTTTTATTTTTTATTTTTGGTATTTTTGCAAAAATTTGGTGGTGAAAACAGATTACGTGACAACAACGTCTTCAGGCAAAATCAAAACAAATCGAAGATATCCCCCCCATACTAAACGTAAACATCGTCCTCTATGTTTTAAAGGGGTAACCTACCGATAAATCTAAGGCCGTTTATTAATGTGGCCGTTTATAAAGTGTGCCAAAAGATAAAACGTTAGTCGATTAGATTTGGATACTGGATTCCCAAAATGAAGCTGAGGATGTGAAACTCTTGTGGATACTGCGAGCACGAGAGTCTTCACAATCCGGGAAATCCTGGACATACAACACAAAGCACACAAAACATGGACAAAACACGGGTAATGGAAAATGTAAGCCTCCTCACACAAAAACACTTATTTATTACTACTACTGATAAGCATGGGGTGCCTCCCACGAAGCGCTTGTTTAAGGTCGCTATGCTTGACCCGTCCCCCGAATTTATTGGTCCATGGGGAACGTCTGGAGATCCGGGACAACCTCGGTTGGTATGTCCCCTCCAAAGTAGTGTTTCAAACGATGACCATTCACTTTGAAATTTGGCCCGGAGTTTTGGGATAACTCGACAGTGCCATATGGAAAAACTTGGGTTACAGTGAATGGTCCACTCCAGCGGGTCTTAAGCTTGCCTGAGAAAATCTTTAATCTAGAGTTAAAGAGGAGGACTCGATCACCGACGTTGAAAACGCGATTTTTGATCTTGGAGTCATGAATTCTCTTTGTTTTCTCCTTGTAAATCAAAGAATTTTCATAAGCATGATCACGAAGTTCATTAAGTTCGTTGAGCTGAACTTTTCTGTGATCACCCGCGGTTTTGATATCAAAGTTTGTATGCTTAAGGGCCCAATAAGCTTTGTGCTCCAACTCAATCGGTAGATGACATGCCTTTCCATATACAAGCTTATACGGAGTGCACCCGATGGGTGTTTTGTAAGCTGTACGGAAGGCCCAGAGAGCGTCATCTAGTTTATCCGACCAAGAGGCACGGTTTTCGCCTACGGTCCTTTCAAGAATTCTTTTTAAGCCACGATTGGATACCTCAACTTGTCCACTTGTTTGTGGATGATACGCGGTGGAGAGACGATGAGTGACTCCATATTTAAGCATGACCTTTGCAAACTGGTCATTGCAAAAATGGGTTCGCTTAAACCTATTTTGATAAGTAATCGACTGCCACGAGTATATATTTGTTCCCTCTTGAAGACGGGAACGGCCCCATAAAATCAATGCCCCAAATGTCAAAGATTTCGCAAACTTGGATAGAGTTTTGTGGCATCTCATCACGTTGTGAAATTTTGCCTTGACGCTGGCACGAGTCATAGTTTTTAACCAACTCGTGGGTATGTCCAAAGATTTCGCAAACTTGGATAGTGTTTATGGCATCTCATTCATGTTGGCGAAATTTTTTGCCTTGACGTTGGACCATATGGTAACATCGGGTTGACAAAAAGTCGTGGGCAAAACTTGTTGATCGTGGGTAATAAAAATTCCGGAATCCAAAGATCTTTTTAGCGGTGTAATTGGCTCCGTAGGGTCCCGGTGGGTCCCACTGTGGCGAGCTTTAAGAATGTCAAAAGCTTCTTGCACGGGAAACACAATGTGGATCACTTGATCTGACATATCTTAAACAAGAAGGGTACGTCCCAAATGTAGTGTTTGCGTCTTGAAAACTTTCTTTTCTGCTGGGACGACATTCTTTGATCATAAAATTCCCGGCCTGGTAGTTTGCAAAACGGTAAACAATGGAGGCATTTTCATCACCACGAAGGTAACCATCCCAATGTGTCTCGAGAGGAAATCGTTTCCGTATTTCCTTTTTCTCAAGCTCACTTTGGGGATTTTCATGTTAGAATAGGTTGGTCTACGGAGAGATTTTATGCTCTTTTTTTATCACGGATAACGACCATCTAAATTCTTTGGAGCAGCAAAAATCACCTGGCAATCTTGGCTTAGCCATCCTGCTTAGCAAGCCCAGTACTTGAGAGCCTCCGAATGGTCCGTATTACACTATGCTTTTGGACAAGGACAAGTTTGGACCAGAATTTCCGGAAAAAAAAAAAAAAAGATTACACTACGGCAAGTAATTCTTTTTTCCGTTGTAGTTGTAATGTGCTTTGAGCCACGGTAATAGTTTTGGTTGCATAGTGTATGGCGCTAGAAGTATTGTCTTAGTTTCCCTAGGGACTGCCCCAATTGAGCAAAATCACTTGCATCACATATGATTTCAAAGGGAAGTCCCAATCGGTGAGCAATAGAATTGGAGCATGGGTTAACTTATACTTAAGGGTTTAAAATGCTTCAAATGCATTCCTTTCGAGAAGAGAACGAAGTTTTCTTTTTCAGGAGGTGGGTATTAGGCGCGGTCGTATTTTGAAGAATCCTGAAGTAAATCACCAGGTAGAATTCAGGCTTATTGACCGAGAAAACTACGAATACCCTTCACGGTAGTGGGATGAGGTAATTTTGCATGACATCAACTTTTGCCTTATCAACCTCAATCCCGGACTTAGAAATCTTGTTGCCAAGGGGACTATCCCTCTTGACCATTAAGTGGCACCCCCCCCCCCCCCACCACCTTTTTTCCATTTCCCAATTTAGCACAAGATTGGTGTCTTCACACCTTTGGAGCATTTTGTCTAAATAGGAAAGGCAAGAGGAGAAAGAATCACCGAAAACCGAGAAATCATCCATGAAGACTTCCATGGTTTTTTCAATCATATCATGAAAGATTGCAACCATACACCTTTGGAACGTGCCCGGTGCATTGCATAACCCAAAAGGCATGCGACGATAGGCAAATGTCCCGTAAGGGCAGGTGAAGGTAGTCTTCTCTTGATCAAGTGGGTCAATCGGGATCTGAAAGTAGCCGGAGAATCCGTCCAAAAAGCAATAGTACTCATTTCCGGCTAATCTTTCAAGCATCTGATCCATGAATGGTAAAGGGAAATGGTCTTTACGAGTTGCATCATTGAGTTTTTGGTAATCGATGCAAACTCGCCATCCCGTAACCAACCTAGTGGATATTAAGTCAAAGTTAAAATCAAACTAATGCATACTAAAACTTAGGTTTTACCACAGAATTGAACATTTACTTATGAAAACTTGCAAACCAACAAAAACTTAATTTTAACTTGATTGATACTGATCTAAAACTAATTTATGATTATTCTAAATTAGGTTTGAACACTAAAATGGGCTAAAACAGTTTTATGCTATGAAAATTACCATTATGCTAAACACTCCTTAAGAAATCTAAATCATGAGTTAAGTTCTATAAAACATATTAAGAGAAGCATGAAACTAAATCAACTAAGCATCAATGAGACATAATAAGCATTTAGAAAGCAAATATAAGCAAGAATAAGTAGTATTTAAGCAAATGCAATAAAATGACTTGAAAATGTAGAAATGGAACTTAGAAGAGGTTCATTGCTTTTGGATTGAGATTGAATAACCAAATCAATTCTAATCTACCCTAATGCTTCCCATGAAGCTCTAACCCATAGCAATCCTTGATTTACCATGCTCCATGCTTCTTAAAATCATAATTTCTTTTAAGTAATGAAACAATTACTTTCAAAAACTTTTGCAAAAGCTTTAAATAAGTTAGAAACAAATTATATAAGCTTAAAAAGGCTTATAGAAATGACTTGTGATCATAAAATAACTTGATTGCATAAACTTAAAAGACAAAATTATAAAAACATTAAAATTGAAATTTCATTAACTTTAAAAGAGATTACAGGAGCTTAAATGTAAAAGACATAATTTAAAACATAAATTAAGACATTGAAAAGTAAATTTAAAACTAAACTACACTACTCCTAAACTCTCAATTACACTAGATGCCTTTACAAAGAGAGTCCTAGTCCTATTTATAGAAGACATAAGTCTTGAGCTGTGCTTGTTACTTCTCTACGTTGTGTTTTTATTGTTGTGATGGAGCTTTCAAAAAGCCTTTCAATCTAGCCTTGAAAATCAATCTTGGAGCCAAAGGTCTTCATCTCAACCTTGATTTTCGTTCATATACAATAAATTTCATGTAGGATTGCCAACGTGGTTTGTTTTCTAGCTGGTGTAGGGTTTGATAAGGAAAGTGATAGGTTTAATTCCTGTTTGTCGTGGTGCAGGGGAAGGCAATTTTTGGGGAAGATAAACAGTAACTGGCGGGTTTAAGGTTTTTGGTTTGAAAGTTGGCAAGTATGGCCCTTGAAGTTATATAGGGTGTTCACATGGTTAGTCCTTGAGGACTAATAATGTTAGTGTGAAAGGGATGGTGGGCTAACCATTGTTAAGTGGTGTTGGGCTTAATGTTGGGCCGGGTTAGTTATAACTTGGACTTTGGGCCTTTTGGACTATAAGACTTTATATGATTTATAGTAAAAGCTTAATGGGCTGACCCGACCCATTAAATGGGTACGGGTTGGCCCATTTAAGATTTCTTCGGATTCGGCTTCGTCTTTGACTTTGACTTTTCGGTGTTGACTTTGACTTTGACTTTTGACTTTTCACGCTCTTTCATTCCCGTGCTCGGTTTTGTCCGTTTTGCTTCGATTTTTGTCCTTTAGTGAATATCCGTTACCTGCACAATCATAAATCACAAAACACACAAATACAATGTATTTTTGGTATATTTTGGTCATTTTAGGCACGTTTTTATAGGCAAGAGGTACGTGTAATTAAGCACATACCAAAATCCCCCATACTAAGATATTGTCGTGTCCTCACGCAATGCCATAAGTAAACACTTTGGAAAACCAAGAATCTCAATCCCCCTCGACTAAATTACCTCGAAAAAGTACGCTAAGTGTTCATCAAGGGGAATTAATAATCAGAGTTTTGAAAAGCTCGTTTTTACCATTTTTAAATATTTACACTTATTCCACTCATATTTTTGTATTTTTTTTTCCTTTTTCTTTTTTCATTTTTTATACTTTTCTTAACAACTAACTAACATGTTTGACTTTCGTTATTTCATAACTTTTAAGGGTAAAGAACAGACGTACTTTAATCCATATAATGCCAAAATGATTAATAATCGTCCCGACTTTTCACTTGTCCCGAAACCAAGATTAAAACAAAATCACAGTCAAATATAGTTAAGATGCTAACACTTACTCATTTTTGTACACTTGTGAAACTGTTTTGCTCCCGCACAATTTTTTATATCTTAGGTGGAATGGCTTATTTCGATTTTCATTACATGGATTATCGTTTTGCAAAATTCTCTGAGGCTTCATGTTCCACCCGAGGATATAATGAGTTGAAGGCGAGATCATCTTATGTAGCGACTTTCGTCTCGACACACCCATGACCTTGCGGCTATGTGAATAGGCTTTTGTCACCTCCACAGAGACTAGTATCGAGACTCCGGACCTGCCGGTTTTTTTCTAAAACATATCTTAGGTTTACCGTTTTACATAGCTTATTAGAAAAAACACCAATTGAAATTAAAATAGTATTAAGTTCAAATGCATCATTTAAATTTAAGAAAAAGAGATTTTCCACTGATATTTATTAATTCACATTTACTACACTTAATATTAATTTACTCATCCATTTTAAATAATGAACTCTCGACCTTTTAGAGGCCTGCCAACATCGGTTGTGAGCCAGCAAGATGCAGTAAACTTTTATCAGCCCACAATTTTTATTATTATTGTCTCATTTTTCATTTCATCATTTTTTTTCTTTTTTTACATATAATACCACGATATAGAGAAAATTTATTTTTAGAAAATTTAAGTATAAATTTGAACTAAAATTATTGATATCGACTATACTTCAAAAATTGTTGATTTAAGTTTAATTTTCAAAGAGAGCACGTATTATTAGTCCGGTTAGAAGGCTTATTAGGAAGAGAAACCACAAACTACATTTATGAGCTACTTAAGATTTCCAACTTATCCTTGTTTAGATCTAACTCATAATTAACTCTATCATTTCTGTTCTTTTACATATTTAACATCTTTAATAAAAAGATCATGAATGCTTAGTCTAAAATATTAAGGGACAAAGCTAGAGCTCAACACGCTCGATCGAGTCAAAATTTATTCTTATTTCTACAAGCAGGAAAGTTCAATATTGTGATAAAACAACTTATTTTGTTTGAAAATTTTAAAAACTTTTTCATTTTTTTGGTATTTTGGTAGTTAAAAACGGGATTACGCGTGTAACAAGCGGCTGTAGGCAAAAATCAAATCGATTGATCCCCCATTACTAGAACTGAACATTGTCCTCAATGTTTTATGAAGGGTCTCTACGTAAATCTAAGGCCGTTTATTAAGTATGCAAAAGATAACGTTAGTCGATTAGATTAGGATATTAGATTCCCAAAATGAAGCTGAGGATTTGAAGCTCGAATGAACGAAGGACAAAACCACAAGCACGAAAGGCTTCAAAATCCGGGGAATCCTAGACAAATAACACAAAACACGAGAAATGGAAGAAGCTAGCCCTCTCACAACACATGTATTCATTACTATTATTATAATTAGGATAAGCATGGGTCCTCCAAAAACACCATTAAGCGCTTATTTTTGTAAAGAGTCTTGAGCCTGACTCGATCACGAATCTCATTGGTCCATGGGCGGAGCAAGTGGAAGATAAAATCTCCTCGGGACTTTCATTCAAGTGGTTTGGATAAACATTGAATTTCATGAAAGTTCCACTCGATGAGATATACCCGACATAAAAGAATTATAAATGGAGATGTCGGCATGTCAAAATTGGTGATCTTCATTCCAGGAGGTGAGAAGGATATGGAGGTAGCAACGGGATACGGGATATAAAGAATGAAAGATCCATACAACATAAGGACGATGAGGAGATTGGACATCCTCGAATGGTAAATTTACCATTTGTTCGTAGAAGAAATACGTTTCATCACAAATCCATTGGGGTCATAGAACAGTCAAAATCTCCTGGATCAGGCTCACTCTTAAAATAAACACATTCAAGATCCGAAAGAGAAATATCAGCATGAATAGTGGTACTGCCACTATTCTTCTCTTCAATATCAAATTTAAAAGTTTCAAGCTCGGGAGTTGTTTCAAATTTTTCCAAGAAAGAGTCACCATCCTCAACGGGGCTAGGAGACTTGAGCACAAAATCGGAAGATGGATTTGGATCAGCATTTAATGCTTCGATCTTAGCAATGAGAAGATTGATTTTCAATAATTTCTCACGAAGAACATCGTCCTTGATAAGAAGAATATCAGTATCAATCTCTCCATCTTCTGGGGCAACATTCGGGAGGTGATGCATCGACATAATCGATGTCGTCAATAGAGAAAGAATCGTCATCAATCGAAGTAGAATAATCATTAGAATCGGAGAAACCCTCAAATTGATCTTTTGAAATGTCAAGAGGCGGAGAATTATCACGAAAAGGCACATCACACCATTATTGCTCGGGATACTCGGACTCACTTGGGATTTGGACAAGGTTCTCGACACTAGACTTTATTAATTCATCCGATTCCATTGCTGGAAATAGTGTCAAGATGCTCATCCTCCATTATGAGAGAGTCTGTAATCGGTAAGTCGGGTGTGATTGCAATAATATAATCCTCGTCATCATCATCATCATCATCATCACAGTAGATGGTAGGACGATTCCAACTCGGAGTATTTATGTACTCTGCCAACTCCTCATGAATATTTTGCACATCATCATGAAGTTTACAAAATAGCTCTAGAATACCATCCGGTTGATATTGCTTGTCTTTAAAAGCATGCTTAATTTCAGAAATTGTCTCCCATGCTAGTGATACAACCTTTGGTGTTTCATAAAAAGAAAATTGTTTAAAATTTCCTAAGAAAGTTTGCACATAGTTAATTAGGTTTCTGTTATCTTGCAAAAAAATCCAAACTAGTTTCTTGAGGCAGGTTGGATGAATGACGGATATATCTGGTGGATTTGAGTATTAAAGTTAGGCCTCGTTCCGTTCCTCTGCTTAGCAATTCTGCACAGTTTTTTTTTTTCTCGAATTGGTTGATGAATGACGGGATACTGTGGGGGTTGAAATTTAGTCTCAAAAAACTGGGAGAATTATAATCATAACAATTTTGGTTCAACGGTTGACATTTAAAAGTTTCGTGAGGACCCCCGTAGTTTTCACAACAAGGATATTGTTTTGGATAACTTTGACAATTTTGTGGGAAATTAAAGTCTTGATTGTAACACGGTTCTGGATTGTAGATAAACGGAACTTGAGGTGGACAATCGTAAACAATAATGAGCATCGTTCACAAAACTCACAAGAATACGTTTGGGGTTGTGGAGGTGGGTATGAAAAATCGAGAGGATTATCAAAAGAATTTGGACTCGAATCGAAAATGAAAGAATTTCCGTTCCTTGAATTACATAGAAAGCAATATCCATCTCGAAGATCATTACCACACCGCTCGCAAGTACACCGTTGACACGGGTGACCATATAATGGTTCTCCACAACCAACGCATAGGACAAATGTCGACATTAAGAATTAAAAATGAGAGGGTTAAGAAAAGAATTAAATGGTATAGAAGAAAAAGAAGATTATTTTTGGGATTCTTAAGTTTTTTAAACAATTCATTATATTTTAGAGGACAAAACAATGAGGAACCGGATACTTAAACACCAATAATCAACTTGCTTAACAGGTAACTCTTTAAAAGAAAAAGCACAAAGGAGCGGAGGAGCGGGAAAGCGCGAAGCTATTAAAAATCTTCTCCTTTCGGGTCGTAGTTCCTCGGAACAACCCTCCTTATACCCCTCTTATAGTTTGTTAATCGATTAAAGGTGAGCCGTACCTCGCAAGTGACACAAAGGCAAGTTTTAATCTTTTGTTTGGGAACTTATTAATGATAATACTCAAAGTTGAGAGAATTATGTTTATGATGCATTTTAATCTTTTTTTTAGGATAATGTTTATATATTGTTTTTTTTGGGTTTTTTATTTATTTTATATATACTAAAAAGAAAAGAAAAATATTTTTGTATTTTATATTGTTTTTTTTCAAAAGCAATAACTTCACGAGGAAGGATCTTCAAGTCACTAATCGTCAAACCGTAACGATATTGTCGCAACACACCTCCCCGGCAGCGGCGCCAAAATGATATTCACCTTTTTAGGGGTCAAAGTATCAAATAGTAGTATAATATTAATCAAAATATATAACATGCGAGTCTACCGAGTCAACCCTTTAGGAAAAAGGTCAACAAACTCACGGGTACAATATAAATGATTCGGGAAAGTGTTCACCGGGTGTTCTACTATGATGCGTGGTGAAAATTGACGGTTAAGTTTTTGGTTTGAACTTTTGGTTTATAATGCTTAAATGCGAAGAAGGATTTGGTTTTGGATTCTAAATTCTACGGGAAAAACATAAAAGGCACGGGAAATTAATTCTAACTACGGGAAGCAAAATAAGGCATTAGAATAAATCTAATTCTGACGGGATAGACATAAAGGGCAATGGCAATAACCTATAAATATACTGGGAAAATATTAATAAGGAATTAGAAAGCTAAAAAGGAAAGGCATTAATAACTGAAGGCAAAAAAACAAAAACCAGGAATCTAAAAACGCGTCTAATTTATCAACTATGTCAAATTTTAACCCTACAAAAGCAAATTTAGTTTTCCTAAGTCCTAAATGATAAAAGAAAATTTTATAAAAAAATTTTTATTTTTTTGACTTTTATTTTATTTAATATGAATTAAAAACACTTTTAATCTAAAAAATTAATAAAAAATAGTAAACTAAATGGGAAAATTTTGGAAAAATGCAGGAAAACACTTTAAGCTATATAGAACGCAAGAAAAATAAGTGTTTTTAAAATAACGCTCTATTAATAAGCTAAAAATAAGATACAAATGGCGAAAATATATTATTGTAATATAATGTATACATAATATTTATCCATAATAATATTCATTAAGTAAACAACTAAAAAGGGTATCAAAATAAAGTGAAAGGAAAATGGACAGATAACCCTGGTCTGGTGCAATGGTTAAGCGGTTGGGGTGCTATGTGGGAGGTCTCGGGTTCGAGCCTTGCTCACCCTTGACTTCCCCTACACCCCAATGTTTTTATTTTTGAAAACGTTTTTAAATAACTTTTTTAATAAACTGAAAATAAGCATTGTTGATAGAAATATAATGCCTAAAAACATTATTAATATCTTTCACGTCTTTACGTTTTGATACTCACAAAATATAAAAACGTTAAATCGTTAATACAAGTTATTAGGCATGTTAAATTTCTCCATTTCAACATTTACATCACTTAATGTATTGAATAAATAAAATGCTTAATGCATGTTATGATCAAAGTTGACAATTTTTTTCAAGCCTTAAACTTTTATAAAAATATTGTAAAAAAACATTTTTATAAACATCACAACACTTTTTCTACATTTACAGAAAATGTTTTATTCAAAATAAACATTTTGAATTTCAAATTTTCGAACCTAAAACGGCTAGAAAAAGTCCAGTAAACACCTCCCCTGAATAGGATAAAAGGGGAGCGTCTGAAAATAGGCGGCCCCCTTAATTATAAGGGGGCCAGCACCCTATTTAAGGGGATCGGCCATAGACCTGCTCCTCCAGCTTATCCTATAAATACTGGACTATTCCCCAACATTTTTCTTACCTTTTGCACTCATTCTTTCTATTCTAAAACAGCCCATACATCTTTCTAAATCTTTTGATCATTTAATCATAAAGCTTTGTTTCCAAGTGATTCAAGCTTAATCCCTCAAGTGCAAGAGAAGAATACTTCCATCATCAAGTGAAGAAGTATTACACCTTAGTGTGCATAGCAATCTTGTTGCATCCATATCACATATTTGTAAATCAATTGTATATCTTGTAAGTTGTGTGTAGTAGCTAGATCTTTACGATCTTTGTAAGTATAGTTAGATCGTGGTGATCTTAACAAGTAGTGTTAGATAGTTGTAATATAAGTAGTGTGGTGAAGTGAAGTTTTGAAGTTGTGAAGAAGTTGTGAAGTTGTGAAGAAGGTGTGAAGTTGTGAAGAAGTTGTGAAGAAGGTGTGAAGTTGTGAAGAAGTTGTGAAGTCGAGAACAAGTCGTGAAGTTGTGTTGTGTTAAACTTGACATCTAGCTTTGTGTCGTAAATCAGGTGTATAGCAAAGTTGTGATTAGGTTTTTCCCGCCATTGTGAGTTTGTTGACATAGTGAAGAAAACTCTCGAGTTTGGTGCTCGGGGAGTGGAGTAGGGCGAAGAGGTGCTTCGTTACCGAACCACTATAAATCTTTGTGTTGTGGTTTGATTGTTCTTACTCTTATCTCTTGTTTTACTTTATCATTTCATATACTTATATTGTTCATATTGTGCAAGCGTTGAATTCACAAAAAGTAGAATCTAAGTTTTACAAACATACATAAACCTTAAATTAAAAAGCGGTAAAACTATTCAACCCCCTTCTAGTTTTCCACAATTGGTATCAGAGCCAGTAAACAAGATTTTTAAAATAAATTGTATTTTAAAACTTGAATCGATCTATGGAATCGGAAAAATATTTAGAAGGGCAATCTATGCAAGACCACCACTATTTGAAAGTGATGGATTTATTTATTGGAAAAATAGATTCGAAACTTATGTGAAAATCAAAAGATCTAGATCTTTGCATGTTATTCACAGATGGTGATTTTCTCCTATTCAATTTAATCCCGAAACTAAAGGAATGAAATTGTATCGTTTAATAAACAAAATGTCGATGCTTAAAAAAGAAAAACTTGCTAAAAATAATGAAGCTAAAATGGTAATTTATAATGCTTTACCACGGTAAAGAATATGAAAGAATTTTTATGTGTAAAACCGCAAAAGAAATTTGGGATACTTTGTTAATCACTCATAAGGTAATAATCAAGTCAAAGCTAACAAAATAGATCTTCTTGTTCAACAATTGAAACAATCATGATTCCGGAAGTATGAATCAATAGATTAATGCCTTTGCTAAATTTTTAACAACTATTATATAGTCTAAGCATTGATGAAGGTTTTTCTAGCAAAACTTATGTTGGAAATTTCTTCTAGGGCCTTGCATCCTAAAATGGCGCCGCAAAAGGTCCGGAAATTGAGAATCAAAGAATCTAACAACTCTTTCACTTGACAAACTTATTGGAAAATTTAAGAAGTCTATGAAGAAGTATCAGGAAGACTCTGATGAAACCGTCAAAAGCAAAGAGAACAAAGTAGATCTACTTCGCCTCTCCAAAAGCTAGAAAGGAAATCTAGTTGAAGCTAGTTCAACTCCGTAGTGAAGAAGAAGTATATTCCATGGGCTAAGAAACTTCAAGAAATTCTTCAAAAGACAAAGACAATTCGTAAGACAACCATATGAAGAAAGAATATCAATCTCAACGTTATAAAGTTGACAAATAGGAAAAAGCGATAAGAAAATGCTTTAAAGTGCGGAGATCCAAATCATTTCATCGGAGAATGTCCGAAACAATTAAAATATCAAAACCAAAAGGCATTCGTTGGAGGATCTTGGAGTGATAGCAACGATGATGAAGAGGAGAAAACAAAGGACGAAAAATGTCTTATGGCTAAAGATTCAAATGAGGTACTTTTCGAAACCGAATACTTTAGTGATGACCAATCATTACTAGATGAAA
Source organism: Tanacetum coccineum (assembly GCA_026074375.1). Lineage (NCBI taxonomy): Eukaryota > Viridiplantae > Streptophyta > Magnoliopsida > Asterales > Asteraceae > Tanacetum > Tanacetum coccineum. The sequence goes on along the minus strand of BQNB010007458.1, from coordinate 20,225 downwards.
ATGACTTAGATAATGAATATAGTAGACTATGCAAATTAGGACTAAAAGTCATGGCGAAAATAAAACTCTTAAACAAGTCTAAATAGAATTAGCAACAATAAAGCACTGGAACTAAAAGATAAATTATCTAGGGTTGGAAAAGGTAAAGAAGTATATGAAGAATGTAAATTTATGTAAGAACTTAGCTTGAAAGAGATACTAGAACTGAAATATCTGGATAAAAATCAATTTAAGAATTGTAGTCAATTCACTTAAGGAAAATAATAAGTTCTCAAAAGACTTTCGGAGATAAATCCGGATTAGGTTTTAATTTTACCAAAGGATCACCTAGCGAAACCAAACAAGTAAAGTTTGTAAAAGCTCAAGAAGTCGAGTCAAAAGAAAATTTGATAGAATCAAATCCAAAATTTATACTTATAATAATACAACAATTTCCTTGCAAGTGATGATGAGGTAAACGTTTTTTAACAACTTCTTTTAAAACCCGGAGTCGGATTGACTAAACCTACAATGAGGTCTAAAACACCTCCTCTGAGAAGAAAGGAAAATCTCATCCTCGTTTCAAAACACCTCAACCTAGAAGAGACCAAGGTAGACCAAATTACTCTAACACTAGTCACAAAATGTGGAATCATCTACATCAACCAAGCTTGTCTCAATATAGAAGATGTTCACCGCGCATGTGTTCAAACCAAATGCAAAACATGTTTGGAAACAATAACTTCGGACCCATGAAACGATGGGGACCAAATGGCTAAATCATCTTATCTTCCGAGGTTAATCATCCACATACACTCTTTGTCTTCGGATTAAGAAATTCATGATAGTTTCCCATGAGCCTTTATCGTTTACAATTGTAAGACATTAATGAAGGATTATTCTAAAGCACTAAGGTACGTTTCTCTTTTCATATTCGTAAAGTATAGATTATAAGTAAACGTCTATGTGTTACTATGTTGATGTAGTATAATTAGTTCTTAGAAAATAGTGTAGTCTCTAGAAATACCATTTGTTGGTTTTCTAGCTTTGAAGAGATCAGTTATTTTAATATTCTTTCTCGGTTATATTTTAGTCAATTCAAAAATGGAATTCTTCTATGACCACGTTGCAAAATCCGTTAGGATGAAGAAGAGCAAGCTAGCTGGTTAATACCTAACCTAGAAGTTGGATTAGTAGCCGCGAAGATCATTGTCATTAATATGGATGAAACACCCAACTTCCTTCGACCCCATCCGATCGTCTCGGATCCATGTAAACCAATAATCTACGTCCATTCGAATAAACTTCGTTTGATTTCTCAACTACGTCTTGCTATTTTATTATTTTCACTATCCATTCTCGTCTCAAATCGAATTAATAATTTTCTTTTTCAAAGAAATTAATTCCTCCTCCTTGCAAGAAAACTCATCTTTAAATCACCTCTCAAATTGACGTCTTGATTTATCTCGTCTACGATTAGTCATATAAAATTTTTTTAATTAAACAAAGGGTTAATTAAAAATTGTCAATATTCATTTTCACAAAAACTTACCAAAAATCAAAGAATTTTTTTTTCTCAGAGGGCGGCCCCCTTAAAATTAAGGGGATCGGCCGTGTAAATTGGGCGGCCCCTTTAATTAATTAAGGGGACCGGCTACTGAAAAAACAAACAACCCCTTTTCAGTCAAAAATACATAGCCAAACATAATTTTTTTTCTTCTTTCCTCTTCCACGTGCTGTGAACGAACCATTTTCATCAAAACCTTCAAAAATCAAACTTCAAATCATCCAATTAACTAAAATTCGCAAGGGGTAATCACTAACTAATCGATCAACAACATCTATTGTAAGTTTTTCATCTTTCTTTTCATTTTATTCCATCCAATTTTGCTTTCAATCAAAATTGGGTGTTCTTCATCATTTTCATACTTTTTATTTTAGCTTAGGATTTCCATAACTATAATGATACCCGTAGTCATAGGAACACTACATTCTTGACAGGATTGAATCAAAACACTAATTGAGTCACAAATTTTGTTTTGGTTCGAAACTTTCATAAAATTACCATACATTATTTTCTAATCTTAGAACAAAGTTTATACATTGTTGATTCATGCCAAAAACATGGTAAAACAACATTACTTTGTCCATCAAAACGTACATTCCTAAATGTATACTTTTCGAATCAATAGAAAAATGTGTTATCAAAATAAAGGGGGTGTTTGGTTAGTTTCTTAGGATAAACTTTTAGAGTTGAAATGACCATCACCATAGTTTTGTCACTTGTGTAAACACTTAACTAGCTTGTATAAGTCATCAAGATATATAATTCATATATATGTTGATATATTTTGCCGATTAGTTATGAATAAAGGGGGCGTTTGGGTTCAACCTTTTAAAATACGATTTTTGAATAAAAACAAACACCACTTAACTTTTATCAAGTTAAAAATAATAAACTTATACTTGTCAACATGATATATACTTGACATATGGTTTTTGACAAGCTTAAACAAATTTCATATTAATAAGGGAGTGTTTGGTTCATGGTCTTGATGTAGAAATATATAACTAATATATATTTTTCAACATCCGAGATTAAGTCAAAAATAAATTAAGGAATATATGGATCACTTCTTAGGAGTTATTTTTAGTGTCGAAGTAATCCTTGTCCCACATCTGTCATTTTTCAAAAACTTATTATATTGTTGTATAACATTTTATGTTGTTGATAAATTGTTTAGGTGACAAAATGCCAAGAGCCACTACCACCGATATATCCCTTACTAAATCCTACATCCCAAAAGTATCCAAAATCCCCGCATCTCTCCTACATTGGCTAAATTTACAAATCCATTGAAAATCGCAAATTCACGAAGGTCGTGTTGTTGATCAAGCCTACTACAAATCCAACAACATCGAGCGTCTCTTCACAAACATTCGCTTCAATTGTCTCTTTAAAATCAATGAACGTTGTTCCGAGATTTATTCTAGACTTCTATTAGTCAAGTCACGGTTCCCCCAAATCGATGATATAGCTATCTTGTAATCATCTTTTATGATTAACATGAATTAATAACTCTTACTCTTGATAATTAGGTCAAATCCTCTAAAATTCCTTACAAACGGTCAAGCGTTTTCACCCCAACGAGTGGGACCTTGCATCTCTTGAGTATTCTTAATTAACCGAGGGACCATACTCCACGACTTTCCTGACCACGACGTATTGTCGACTTCTTTGATTGGAATGTGGTCATGTTTGACCGTACCATTAAGGGTCAAACCGTCACTCTTACTCTTAAATCATATCCTCATAAAAGAACTAAGACCCGACATGAAGCAATGGAAGAACTCAATTCGTGAGAATGTGTTCGGACTCAGGGGACATCGAGACCATCTCCCCGCTTGTCTTGTTCACATGTTGTATTGTGTTGTTGCTGAGGAATAATACAATCTTGCTTACTTCTTTGTCAAAAGAATCGAATGTGCTAGAGCCAATCCAACCGCAAATCTTCCATATGGCATGTTCTTAACTCGTCTTTATCGACATATCATGGAAGCATATCCTCGTCTCGACAATGGCATTTATGAAATTGTTGATCGAGTCATGCGTCCTCTTGCTCTTAAACAAACTCGACGACCTCGAAGTGATCGTAGCAAGGCACGCCATTCCGTCTCTTCTTCATCTTCTCACCATCAAGGCACGTCATCTCATCAACATGACGATGATGATGATGATGATGATGATGATGATGTCGAAACTTCTCGTGCAAGTACTCCATCTCCTACAACCTATCTCAACTCTCTTGATCCAGAGATAACTCAGAATGAGTAGTGGGACTACCAATCTCTTCTAGATTAAAGCGAAAGGTTTCAGATTCAGGAATAGAATTATCAAATGTGTTGGTCTCCTCCAAGAAAAGATTAGAAAACGTGGAGGGTTCAAATCATTTAGAAAGGCACTAAAAGGAGTGTTTAGCAAGAAGAAGAAGTGAAGACATAGGAATGAAATCAGCTAGATAGCTAAATGTAGTTGAGACAATTTTTAACTTGATTATGTGTATGTTCTAAACAACTTGTGTGGTGATTATCCAATTTATTCGGAAAGACTTAGGTGTTGGTTATCTTTAGATACTTGCTTGCTATGATGATTTAAACCCTTAGTTGTGTTGTTTAATCAACTACTTATGCTACTTTGGTTTCATGATTTGATGTGTTTATTACGTATTATATGATTAAATGTGCTCATAAAACTCAATAGGGCTTGCTGCAAATAAACCACCAAAACAGAAATACTCTCACAAAAATTCTGAGAAAAATCATTTTTCTGTGAAAAATGGAAACCAACAGAGGGCGGCCCCCTTAATTCATAACGAGCGGCCCCCTTATCTTTAAGGGGACCGACCCCTAATTAAGGGGACCGCCCTAGTAAATCACGGGTAAAACAATATTTTTCCTGCTTTTTGACCCTCTTTTACCTAGTCTCAGCTATCTTTGCCCAGAATGCTCGAACACAATTTGGAATAACTTAAACTAGTTCAAACTCATTCCATTTTCAAACCATTTCCTTCCCATAAATCCCTTCCAAATGATCATCACCAACACATCATCTTCCTCATCATACACTAACCATTATCAACATCCATGGCATCCACTAGAGCTTCCATTTCCAAAGCCTTCAAGAGACCAAAAATCAACATCATTCCACCAAAACAATTGTTTGTGGATTTAACCCATGATAACACAAAAACTCCATCACCCACACTTCAACTCTCATCACCTAGTGCTCCTAATGCACCTTCCAAAACACCATCAACCAAAGATACTTCTTCATCCTCAATTGACTACATACCCAAATCACCAACCTCATCAACATCACTTTCACCTAATGGTTACTTGAACCCACCAACATCTCCTCCTCCAAGAGTTTCTCCACTTTTAACTCAAGAAAATGCATCAATGGACATCACTCTCACCCTTTCACCAATAACCCCACTTGATGTCCAATTTGATACTCCATCACCTTCACCACCTATCCTTGGTCATCCCATTCCTTGAAACCTTCTCGAGGCACATGGAGATTCATGTTTGTGTTGCATTCACAATCGTGCTCTCATATTTGGATTGAGAGATGAACTCCAATATATGTTTTCATATATTGAACATATGCTCTCACAACCACCAACAACCATCATCCCACCACCTCCATCATCTTCCCCAAACTAAACATACTCTATGTTTAGTTTCTCAAATAATTATCCATCCACCATTTTGCAAGCAAGTCCTATGGAGCTTTACTAGTTATTGGACTTTTTGTAGTTTAAAAATCTCATGAATGTTAGCATGTTATTTTTCTTATGTATGCATGAGTGTGGTTCACACACTATTTTATTTTTAATGGATGATTATTGTTGGTTGCATTATTATTATGCCATATTTTTTTCCTTCTTGCTACATGTTAGAAATATTTGTATTGTTCTAACTCGTTTTTGTAGCCAAGAAACCATAGCTCGATCCCTTGATGCCCTCAAACGAGGGGGAGCACACATCAAGGGGGAGCATTTATTCCGTTGATTTTACTAGCAATTCTCGACGATGCCTTTTTGATTCTACAAAAAGGGGGAGAAATGACATAAAACTCACTAAATACTTGTTTAAAAATAATTTTACATTTAATGAGTTTAAATTTTGTAATCATCAAAAAGGGGGAGATTGTTGATAGAAATAATGCCTAAAAACATTATTAATATTTTTCACATCTTTACGTTTTGATAATCACAAAATATAAAAACGTTCAATGTAAAATTAAACGTAAACAAGTAATTAGTAGTAAATTTTCATTTCGAAAATTATATCACTTAAAGGTATGAATAAATAAATGCTTAATGCATTTTATGATCAAAGGAAATTTTTATTCAACCTCACACTTTTATAAAATGTTGTAAACATTTTTATAAACATTACAAAACATTTTCTACAATTAAAAGAAATGTTTTATTCAAAATAAACATTTTGAAATTCAAATTTTCGAACCTAAAACGGCTAGAAAGTTCCAGAAAATTCATTCACCCCTACACAAAAAGAATTAAAACTGGGGAGCCCCTAGTTAGGTCGGCCCCCTAACATACAGGGGCGGGGGGGGGGGGGGGGGGCACCCTTAATTTAAGGGGACCCGCCCATAGGTTAGACACTCCTCCAGTTTGTCCCTATAAATACTAGACTTTTCTCCACTATTTCTCACCTTTTGCCACTCTTTATTTCTGATTGTAACTGTCTCCCACATCTCATAAATTCCTTTTGATCATCTAATCATAATGCTTTGTTGGTTTCAAGTGATCCAAGCTCAAACTTCTCAAGTGCAAATGCAAGATACTTCCATCATAGAGGTGAAAAAAAAGTATTACACCTCAAGTGTGTATTACAATCTTGTTGCATCCATATCATAACTTGTAAATCATTTGTAAATCTTGTAAAGTTGTGTAGTAGATAAATCTTTGTGATTGTTGTAAGTATAGTTGAATCTAGTGATTCATCCAAGTTGTGATAGTTAGGTGTGAAAGTAGAAGTAAAGTAGCGAAGTAGTGGTGTAAAGAAGTTGTGTAGTTGTGAAGTCATAAAAGTAGTGAAGAAGTTGTGAAGTCATGATAGATTAGTTCTAGCTAAGATTAGAACTCGACATATAGCTTAGTGTCGGAAATTGATATAAGCGAAAGTTATGTACGGTTTTCTCCGTCATAAGGGAGTTTGTTGACATAGTGAAGAAAACTCTCGAGTTTGGTGCTCGAGGAGTGGAGTAGGGCGAAGAGGTGCTTTGTTACCGAACCACTATAAATCCTTGCATTATGGTTTGATTGTTCTTACTCTTATCTCCCGTCTTACCTTATTTGCTCATACCATCCTATTAATTGTTTAGATAAGTATATTGTTTATATTGTGCAAGTGTTGAATTCACATAAAGTCGAATCTAAGTTTTTATTAATAAACATAAACATTAAAATAAAAAGTAGTAAACTATTCAACCCCCCTTCTAGTTTTCTACATGATCTAAGTTACCATAAAACCCGTGCCAGTCTCTCAAACTGAGATCCCCCCTTTATCCGTTAGAACTAGGATTAACATAGGTTTAGCATAGGTTTAACATAGTTTAAATTAACATAATTTAGTTAACCAAAATATTGATAAAATAAAAGATTAGTTCTCGCTCTTAGTGATCGACTACCTACTTACCATGAAACTCCATCTGATCGGGTACACTGCCCGTAAAAGTGTTGTTTTAGGTAAAGTCGGCAAAATATAAATTTAAAACTTGAACTATCTTATATAAACCCTACACGACAACACATCAAGTTTTTGGCGCCTCTGCCGAGGAGTGAAATTTTAATCTTGATTTTTATTTAATATTTTGGGTTTTAAAATTAGATTAATCTAACCCCTAGGATTAGTGTAATTTAGATTACTGTAAAATTTTATAATATTTTGTATATTTGTTATTAATTGTTTGCTTGTTTTATTTGTGTGTTTGTTTTGTGTGTTTTAATTGTTTTTTATACACACTATTCTGGTCGATAAACTGATACGTCATATCCACTTCAATTGGATACGACGTATCTAACTTTCTTATCCAATACAGCGTATCCATTCAGTAGACTGATACATCGTATTCAGATCAATTGAATACGGCGTATCGATCGTCTGATACAATAGCAGAATCTTATTCTTCGTATTTGATTTCTGAGCTTGATTTTCTATCTTTCTTCCGAGCAAATCTTGCTGATATTTTTACCTTTGTTATAGGTCGTGCTAATCGTAGAATTTCGATTGAAGAAGATACAACAAGAATTATGACAGAACTTATTTTAAAGGAATGCATGGAAAATGCTCAAGTTGAATCAAGTCTTGCTAAATCAAACACCGACAATGATAGGAATATCGAACTGAGCAAGGAATTTTTAAAGGAGTTACGAAGTAATGCATACCACAGAATGTTTGATGAAGACGTGGTCGACCACATTGCCAAAGTTCTTGAAATTCTTGATTTAATTAAAATGTCTAATGTGGACACCCATCGACTACGCATGAAGTTTTTTCCTCTCTCACTAGCTGATGATGCAAGACAATGGTGGATAGATGAAGGGGATGGCAAAATCACCACTTGGAAAGAACTTGTTGAGAAATTTTTTTGTAAATTCTATCCCCTATCCCACGATGGCAAAGATGAAATGTTGAAGGAAGGTGATAACTGGGGGATTGATCCACTTGAATTCATATCCCGAGTGAATTCATTATTCAAAAACCATGGGAGAGTGAATGGAACGACTAAAAAAGAATTATTGCATTCTTGGATAAATGAAAGTTGGAATAAAGAACCGATAAATGACATAGTATCAAGCGATGAAGAATGGGAGGAATCTGACAATGGAAACCCTCCTAATGCCACTACTGACTCATTCTTCAAGCCTTATTTCGGTGCTCATGACATTGAAAAAGAGGATGAATGAAGCCAAAAGAGGCATAAGGGCAACGATAGTAAATTAGAAATAAATATTCTAAACAAAGCGCCTGAATATGACAATAAGAATAATAAGCAGCCTAATAAAAGGGTGTAAAAAGCCGAGAAGTTTGAAGCAATAAAGTATTTATTAGGACCTAACGAAGAATACATAGCTATTAAATCATGCGAATACAATGTTTGGGAAAGGAGCAAAGATAGTGTGTCTCACATCTACCAAGATATTGTTCGGAAAAAGGACAAGGGGTGGACCGTGACGCGCACCACCGAATAAAGGAAGCTGAAGAAAGTCAAACTTAAAGACTTAGCTAAAAAGAAAAGTGCTTCCCGGGAGACAACCCGGATAATTTTTATTTTTATCAAGTCTGTCTTCTCAGACATCAATACGATGTATCCGCTCCATACCATACGACGTATTGAATGTCTGGACGTTATCAGTCTTTATTTTTCTGCATTTAAAACTTTATTGTCAGCTCTGTCTATACGGCGTATTCATGCACATGATACAATGTATTTGGCAGACTGACCCGTATAGATACTATTTACAGGTCTTTCTATACGGCGTATCCTGATTTTTGGATACGACGTATTGGTTTTCTGTACAGTTTGTTTTGTTTTATTAACCGTAGGATACCCGAGATAGGAGTGCAATGGTTTTTCCTATATTTTTCACAGGACCTCGCTGGAAAAAAAAATCGACAAATGTTGGTGAAGTATCTACAATCTGGAATTCTTGCTCATGAAATCAACAGTGGAGAATTTACCGAGCAAAACATCAGGGGAGTTTCTCGTGCTAATTCTTTTATTTCCCGTTTTTAATGTTTTATCTATACAACGAGGAGGTTGTATAACTTAAGTGGGGGGATGGGAATTAGAACGTTACTTGTCCTAATTTTCACATTAAAATACTTAAATTATGCTTAAATTTAAAAATATTTCAAGCATACTTTTGTAAAATTACTAGTTACATAACCTGCACACAATAACCATTATTAGATATTATGAGGATTCAGCCTTATCCGTTTCCAAATGTTTACCCTAAATTCCACAAAAATATGAGTGTGTCGGTGATGTTGTAGACTTTAGAACTTCGCTTGGTATATCTATTAGAGACCACAATAATGAGTACTTTGGATTTAGATGGATTAACTTGTTTAAATTGGTAAAATTTTAAGATTACACCCAAAAAGCCTATACATGTTGTTTTATTAACTAACTACACTGGTTAGTTAACCCCCGTATAAATCATTTGTTTACTCTTATTTTAAGAGTAAGATACCCCTAGAAAAACCAATAGAGCCAATCCTTTAGGATAAACACCAACTATTTTTTCGTTACACCTTTAAACCTTAGCCTACCCTATTAGATTAATTCTATTTATCAGTTGCTAGTTGCTTAAAGTGTAAAGTATGTATTTCCTGTGTCTTGTGTCAATTTCTATCTCTGGTTCAGTTGGAAAAAAATTTGCACATTGCAATGGGAATGTAAAAAGTAGTTAAAACTCATGTATTTTAACTACCATCACAATTATTGGTACGTCTGAAGAATGAAGAATTATCAAAGAAATTATCCGGAGTTATTATGATCGTGAAGATGATGAAATTACACTAAGATTCGTAGTATGGTTTGTTTAAAAAAATCAAAAAAATTAGAAAATTGCAACAAAAAAGAGAGGAGGAAAGTTTGAAGATAGTCGGTTCACTAAAGCTTAATGGTATGTGCTTAATTACAGATACCATTTACTTAATAAAACGACCCTAAACAACTAAAAACGTACATAAAATGTCATATATATGCTTTTTTGTGTTTGTACTGTACATGTACCGGATATTCAAAAAGGGACAAAAACGAAGCCAAAACGACAAAACCGAGCACGAAAACGGAAAGAGCGTGAAGCAAAAGTCAAAGTTAAAGCCGAGCCGAAACTGAAGAAATATTTAATGGGCCCACCCGCAATTTTGGGCCGGGTCAGCCCATTAAGATAATACATGAAGACTTATAAGCCTTATACTTTTAAAAAAGGGCCAAACTCTTTTTATTATAGCCGACCCAATAAACAAGCCCAAAACCATAACCCATTAACACTTAACAAGCCTGTTATCCCATCACCCTTTTAACCTTTACATCGTTAGTCCTTTAAGGACTAACGGTGCAAACAATTACCAACATCAAGGGCTTAATCTGCCAACTCCCCCAAAGTTATATCACCACAAGGACCATGTGTGCAATAACCTTACACAAGTTGAGGGACCATTCTTGCCATATTACCAAACATTTACCCTGCATCAAACTACTATACGTCTTCCCCATTTTCCCGCCTAAACCCTTGCCTCACTATTCATTGTCTTCTACCCCCTACACCCTGCAACATAAGACAAACCCATCACTATCCTATCAAACCCCACATCACATGGGTCAATGCCACCTTGGCAATCCCCAATTACCCTATTCGACAATGAACAGGACAAAATCATCAAGGGTCAAGATCAAAGGCTTGGGCACTATTCAAAATTGATGGACACGATTGACTATGGACTCTCTCACACAGAAAGCACAACAAGCACAACTCCACAGCCTATATAAAGAAGAAGCACAAGACGAAAAAGACAACTAGGAGTAGTGTAACTTATAAGTAGTATAAATTTACTTTTTAATGTTTTAAATTTATGTCTTTAAATTCTGTCATTTTAAACTTTCAAGTATTGTAATCCTTTTATGTTTAATGAAATTTCAGTTTTAAAGTGTTTTTAAGCAATTCTGTCTCTTTTAATCTTTATGCATTTAAGCTTATTTATGTTTACAAGTCATTTCTAAAAGCTCTCATAAGCTTTTAGAACCTTTAGAAAACCCCCCCCCCCTTGTTTGCTAATTTAAGCTTTTTCAACAGCTTTGTGATATTTCTGTGTCATTGGAATCAAGAATTCTAGTTTTAGCTTATGGATGATAATGACAAAATGGGAGGGCTTATGGACCCTATTGGGCTTGCTTTATAACATGCCAGAGCTTGTAGATTAAGTTTTATTGAGAAATATATTAGTCTTGTTTTGAGCAAAGCATTTGTAAGCCTTTCTTTTTCTAGCTTATTTACTATTCATTAGTTATTTCTGCTGTTCACTGCTTATTGTTGTTTATTATTGTTGTTTAATGCTTAGTTATGTTTGCTTATTACTTGAATGTCATTTAGTTAAGTTTTCAATTAAAAATGTCATTTTTGCTTTAATTATAATTTTGCTTATCTATATTTGCTTAATCTAAGTGCTTATTAACTGTTGAAATTTGCTTATCTTGGTTTAACTTTGCTTTGTTACTATTTTCCCTTAAATTTCTTTGCTTAAAACTTTAAAAATCAGGTTAAAATTTGATATAAAAAAGATAAAGGGGTGTTTGGCACAAGGACCAAAATGGGTCAAAATTGGTGAAAAACATTTTGGGTCACATTGCCAACTTTGGCAAGCCTTCTTTTTAGTTAAATTAATCTGTTTTAAAGGTTTTAAAGCTTAAAGTTAAGTTTTTAGTTATTTTCTAATAGTTGTATAAATCTGTGTATTTGAAATCCTCTCAAATGGTTTGTATTAGATTTTTGGTTAATAGTCTGTTTTAAGGTCTTTTTGTTACTCCATTTTGAGTCTAATATGCAGTAGAGCAAGCTAGTTAAGTTTGTTTTTATCATTTGTTATCTATCTGTCAAAGTTTTCTTTAGTTATAAAAAGTCCAATTTTCAATCTGAGAATTAGGCAAGTTAAAAGTGGTTTTAAGATTTGAATTTTTGTGTATAAGCTCATTAGGATATATATTTCATCTGTTTATGCTTTTCTTGCATTTCAATTCAGTTTTACTAGCTTAATTTGAGGGCTGAATAAGCCCTTTTGTCTTTTAAAGAAAACCAAACTCAGTACATACTGAGTGAAAATAGGCTTTTTCATTAGCTTTTTTTAGGGCTTATTTGATTTTCAAATTCATTTATGTTTGCTGATTTTTGTAGCCTTTAGTATGAGCTTTTCAGTGGTATAGGGCTTTAAGCCATAATGATCTAATAGGTTGCTTAAAAATAAGCACAAAAGTGCCCTTGTGGGCTGTTTAGTCAACAAATTTGGCCAAATAGCTTAATTGCTTTTCACAGCTTATGGCTTATTGGCTTTGATTAATTTATGATTAGTCCTGCTTATTAGGTTAGTTGTAGGCCCTTGTAGCTTAATTAATTTAGGTTAGAGCTTATTTGATCCTTTTTAGCAATTTTAGTTTTAAGCTTTAAATACATAAGCCTTTGAGTTATTATGTCATTTCAGCTTAATTAACTTATTTTCTGGCTTATTTGTCTTCCATTGTGCTTATTAGGTCTAGGGAAATTGTTGTTTCCAGCTTATTAGCATTTCAACAGCTTATTTAGTCTTATAAGTCAAAACAGTTTAGTGCTTAAGTGTCTTAGTTAAATTTTGAGTCTTTCTGTTTTAAAAGTTCTTTTTTTCAGCTTATTTTTAGTTTTCATAAAAAGTTGTAGTTAAGAAGAATGCTTATTTTCATCTTATTAAAAAAGTTGTTTTAAAAGTTTTTTTGCAAAAAAAATATAGGAGTAGAGAGGTCTCAAGGGTGAGCACAAGTCTCGAACCCGAGACCTCCCCTCTCAACCAAGCATTTAACATACACACACTCTACCACCGGCACCAGTAGGGCCATCTGGTAGAGTTGTGCAATATTTATTATATAAGAGTTTTCCCCCTTTTGCCTTTCAGCCCTTAATAGCTTTTTCCAGTTTATTTATAAGCTCTTTTTCTAAGTTTTTATTTTTCCTGAATTCAGCACTCTTCAAAGTACTTTTTGTAATTTTTTCACATTTTTCTCATTAAGTTTGCTATTTTTAATAATTTAATTTCATTAAATCATTTTTTAATTCATAAAAAATAAAATAAAAGTAAAAAAAATAAAAAAAAAATTTCTAATTTTTTTTATCATTTAGGACCTAGGAAAAATAAATTTGTTTTCGTAGGGTTAAAATTTCAAATTTTGGTTTTTTAAAGAATGGGTTTTGATCACCGTTCTCGTTTTTCATGTTTTTAAGCTCAAATCACTTTCGTTTTTAGTCTAGTTTTCTTTATTCTTACATTTTAGTCACTTAGGGTTAATTAAAACTTAAAAAATCAATTTAGGATTTAATTTTGATAATTTAGTTTTTTTAGGTCGCGTTTTTAATGCTCGTTAACGATTTAGGTTTTTAACTTAAATTGCTTTCGTTTTAGGGTTTCTTTTACTTGTTTTTGCATTTTTAATTATAGAAATAGAATCCAATCAAATCTTTGATCATTCAAGCATTGTTCACAAACCAAACTCGATTTTCAAATTCGCGGCCTCGTTGGGACATAACGACCCGGGTCCGGTTTTAAACTTTGTGGATAACGAAGCGAGAAACCGATACTTCCGGATATATATATATTTATTTGTGAATTTAAACTTATTGCTTTTTGGATTTTAAAAGTGATTTGTTTATTTTCACCTATATTATATTATATATATATATATATATATTATAAATTGCTTACAACCAATTTTTGGCGCTGCTGCCGGGGAGGCCGTGAGACGATTATCGAGTTGAAGTTTGTTGTGCCTTGAAGACCCTTCCTCGTGAAGTTATTTTCTTATTATAAAAATATAAAAATACAAAAATATTTTTCATTTCCTTTTTATTATAAAAACAAGAAAAAAAAAACATTGTCCTAAATAAAGATAAACAATATCTGATCGAAAGCTAATTAGTCCTCATCAAACGATTTACCGAAACCCTTTTCTTTTGTTTAGGGTTTACTATGTTTAATCAGAGTTCCAAGGAGGTAGAGGTTCAAAAGATCTCTATCTCCATCTTCATAATGAATTTTCCTGATTCGTTTAACGCAAAAGATCTTTGGAGGGTTTGCAATCAATATGGGACAGTCGTTGACACATTCATTCCTGATAAAAGATCTAAAGCTAACAAGAGGTATGGTTTTGTGAGGTTTATTAAGGCTGATAATGTAGAGCGTTTGGTATCCAATTTATGCACGATATGGGTGGGTAAACTCAGACTTCATGCTAATATCGCGAGGTTCCAGAGGAAACCCTTGAACCAAAATTCTTCACAAACCTATAAAATTCAGACGAACAAACATGGCCAAAAAGATGTGTCGATTATGAAAGCGGCGAATGGTTTTGCTGGTTCCTTCGCACATGCTGTAAAGAAGGGGACCAAATCACATTACGAGGAAGTGGAATCTCAACCGGCACTAGTTCTTGACGAATCCTGCTTAAACCAAAGTGATATGTCAACAGCTCTGATGGGTAAAGTTAAAACTTTTGACTCATTGTCGAATTTAAAACTGGTTCTAACCAAGGAAGGTTTTGATGAAATCACACTTAAATACATGGGTGGTTTATGGGTATTGATTGATTTTCAAACAATCATGACAAAGGAGAAGTTCATGGCAAATACTAGTGTGGTTTCCTGGTTTTCTCATCTCCAACAGGCTATGCATAACGTTTTCATAGAAGAGAGAGCTATATGGGTGAATATTTGTTAGGAAAATATTGTAAACAGACTTAATACTGTTAGTATTAAAGTTAAGTCTGTTAGAAATAGTTAGTACTGTTAGTATAGAGCACAACCTCAAGCTCCATTCAAATTCCGTATCTAGCAAAACAACACTACACTCTTCATCATCACCAAGTGAGTCTCCGACACCAACTCACGTTGCACCACTACCTAAACTTTGTTTTGTCATTATGATAAAACTAGAACCTCAAGAACTTCCTCCACCTCAAATGTCACCAAATGATCCCTATGTTCAAACCATGGATAATTAGCCACCAGGCCCTTCTAATCCATCTCTGCCACAACGTGTCTCTCGACCACCTCCTGGCTTTCCAAATCTACCACCCGGATTTGAACCATTGCCATCAACCCAACCTTTGTTTGTTAACATTATTTTTTCAAAGTCTTTTTTCTTCAACTTTGACCTTAATGATTTTTTTTAGGTTGTATGATACTTGATGCAAGATATATAAATGGATAGAGTTTTGAATATATTTTTCGTTGGTATAATTTTCGTTCAATATTATATAACACAAACAAAAATATTTATGGTCAAAGTTGATGAAATAAGACTTAAAAGATTCCATTGTGGACACTTAATATGGGACGGAGGGAGTATTAAACATGAGACCGAAAAAATAAACCAAAAAAAAAAATTAATGCCCCACAACAACGCGCGGAAAATTAACGCCCGCAGCAACGCGCGATTAATCTTGCTTGTTAACATAAATTTCGCAAATTAATCAACCCAAAAAGAAAGAAATTTTGATTACTCTGAAAATAAAATCTACATCGTCTCAATTTATTGTTCGTACTTTTTTTATTTGTCTCAAATTAATTGCCCGCTATAAAAATAGATATAGAAATTTAAATCAAGTTTATCATATAATTCTATTTTTTGTTATTATTACAAAGTATGAAGAAGTTATAAAAAAATGTAATTATGCACATTATAACAAATAAAAAATTTGTAATTATGATGTTTTCCTAAACTATATGTTTTTTGTCGTGTGTGTTTGACGCATAGTTTTTAAGAGCATTTTTCGGAGTGGTGAACGTTTGTGATTTTTATGCTCGTTTGACAATTAATAAGTAACTTTTTTTCGGAATACTCATTTTTCAACGGTGAATGCAGCATGAAATATAATTTAGGAGCTTTTCCATTTAGAGTTGTTTTACACAAGGCTGTCAGGATCGCGAGTAAACTCGTAAGATCATACGATCTTACGTGGTCACTAGCTAAAATCGTGTTGGATCGTTATAGGATCGTATGTGAGATAGGATCGTAATTAAGATCGTGGGATCGAACGTAAGTTCGTAGGACCGGCTCGCGATCCTATCTTACCAATTTTGTTAATACAAATATTCGTGTTATAACGATATTTATATTTAATGATCTTCATGTTTTGATAATAACAAATATAATGTCATACTTCGTAAAAGTTTACGTAAACAAGTTATTTAGTCGTAAGTTTACTTGACGACGACAAATCACTTAAGGTATGAATATGGCATTATTAAACGTAGTTAGTGATCAAAGAAAAATATTTTCTATTGCATCTAAACTTAATCATTTGCATAAACCTTTGCAAATCAAATGATTTTAAGTAAACACATGATTAATTATAAGCTAGTTATACTAATCATGTAAGACAAAATAGGATTAACCATAAGTGGAAACAATCTTTCCAAATCTTCTCAAATCTAAAAAATCTTTCCTTAAATATTTTCCTTCTAGAAGTATATAATAAACATGATTTTTAAGTACATAAGAATATTTTGTTAAGATTTAGGGTTAATCACTAATTGACAAAAAAATGTCCCAGCT
>BQNB010007457.1:0-93494 GCA_026074375.1 Tanacetum coccineum | reverse complement strand
GATACGACGTATTGGTCTTCAGAATAGTAATCTTTAAAATATCTTAATTTTCACCAATTACTCCATAATTACTGCAATTTTCAAATATAAACGATTAAGTAACAATTCTTTGCAATAACTATACAAAATGGGTTAATAACATGGGATAAATAATGCTATAAAATAGATGTTATTTGATGTCATCAACATGTTTTGAGAACATTTACAACTTCTTCTCGAACTTTATTTACAGCTCTGTGTCATTATTAAATGACATTTCTAAAGCCGTAGATATTATCGATTCTAGAAGACATGTCATGAACAATATATTTTTGGTTTTTCTGATTTTATATTTTTTTATTTGATTTTATGGTTTTATATTATATTTTTCTTTTTGTAAAGTTTTATAAAAATGAAAAATCTTTTTGTCTTTTTCTGATTTTCTGTATTTACATAGGATACAAGAAGATGTGCCACCATAACTCTTCTTCTTCTTCTGTCAGACTTTTTAGCATTTTAAGAGATATACTTCTCATTCTAAGTTTGTTGATAAGAAAGTCAAGTATTTCACATCCCAATGCCTTGGTAAAGATATTTTCCAGCTGATATTCTGTTCTGGCGAAGTATAGTTCAACCACACCATTTTCTACTTGCTACTTGATAAAATGGTATCTGATATCAATATGCTTGGATCAGTAATGTTGGACGTTGTTGTAGCATAAAGCAATGACACTTTTGTTATCACAGTACAGAGGTATTTTATTGAATCTAAGGCCATACTATTTCAATTATGATCGCATCCAAAGGATTTGAGCACAACATTCGGATAAGGCGATGTATTCAGCTTTTGTACTGGATATGTCCATGCTTTTCTGTTTCTTTGATGACCAACTCACTAATCTGTTACCCAATAGTTGCATACTACCAGATGTACTTCTTCTGGTATCTTGGCAACAAGCATGGTCAACACCTGTAAAATCTGTTAGTGCAATACAAGAATCCTTCGAATACCACAAGCCCATGTTAATGGTTCCCCTTAGGTATCAAAAGATTCACTTAACTGCATGTAAGTGCTTTTTGGTACGCTTAGCCTAATACCGTGCACACATGCAAACAACAAATAGAAGGTCTGGTCTACTAGATGTCAGATACATGAGGGAGCCAATCATTCTACGATAACGTGTAGGATCAACTTCTTTCCCTTGTGGATCTACATCCAGTTTGGATTTCTCCACCATGGGAGTATCAACTGGGTCAGTAGATTCCATTCTGTATTTTTTAATTATTTCAAGAGCATATTTGGATTGGTTAAGAAAGATGCCTCTGGGACTTTTAGATATTTGAAGTTCAAGAAAGAAAGACATTTTACCCATCATCGACATCTTAAAATTTGAACACATTATTTCAGAAAATGAGTCACATAGTGCAGGATTAGTTGAAGCTAAAATTATGTCATCTACATAGATTTGTACCAGTAAGATGTCTTTGCCTTCTTTTCGAGTGAATAATGTGTGATCAATAGCACCTTTGGAGAACTTCTAGGATAGTAGAAATGATGATAACAAATCATACCAAGCCTGTAGAGCCCGCTTTAGCCCATAAATAACTTTCTTTAGCTTGTACACATGGTTGGGGTTATCTTGATCTACAAATCCATCTGGTTGACAGACATAAACCTCTTCTTGTAATATACCATTTAAGAATGCCATCTTGACATCCATTTGATACATGATTATGTTCATATACGCAACATATGCAATAAAGATTCTTATGGCCTCTAGTCGTCCAACAGGTGCAAAAGATTCTTCAAAATCGATCCCTTCCTCTTAACGATATCCACTTGCTACTAACCGAGCCTTGTTTTTCAGAACACCTCCCAATTCGTCTAATTTCACCTTGAAGATCCATTCTAAGGTAATGATCATGACATGATCTGGACAAGGTACGAGCTCCCATATTTCAAGTCGATCAAACTCGTTTAGCTTTTCTTACATTGCTTCGATCCAACAGGCTTCCTTCAAAGCTTCTTTATAATTCTTTGGTTTAACAAAAGAAAGGAAACCATCAAAGTAGCAAAACAAGGCTTTATTTTGTAGTTGATGTCTTGTAGAGACGGGTCATGAGGGATTGCCAATGACATTATCCAATAGATGATATCTGGTCCATTTATTGAGGTGTTCAGGTGGTGGATTGATTGAGTGACATTAGTTGGATAACATCCCTTGGAGAACATTCTTTAGAATTTGGTTCTGGAATTGAAGCACCAAAGAAGGGATCATTATCTAGATGTGCAACTTTAATATCATGAAACTCTTCTACAACACTAGGAGAAATAGCTAGGGATTGTGATTATTAAGGAGTTTTTGAAGTACTTGGAGATGGTTCATCTTGATCAACTGGAGTTGCGGAAGGTGAACCGGTTGAATCAACAGGATCTGGAGCAACGACTGCAGGAACTGGAGAAGCAACACACGATGGAGGAGAGAAGTATTCATTAAACATCAATTAAAAAATATCCCAGTCCTCCTTAGTTGGTGGTACATACGGTGTTAGAGAAGGAGGATTTGGCATGAGTCCTGAACTGATTGTTTTAGGAGTCAAGCGTTGAGGCCCGGGTCCTGAACTGAATTGTTCAGAAGCCATTACTATCAGCTCATCAAAATCAACATGAATAGTTTCAGTGATTAGACGGGTCCTCTTGTTGTACATTCGGAACGCCTTCTTTGCAGGAGCATAACCAAAGAAGATTCCAATATCTGCTTTAGGTTTCAACTTGGCAAGATCTTTACTATCACTGGTTAGATAACAAAGAGCACCAAATACATGAAGATAAGATAAGTCGGGTTTCTTGTTATGGATAAGTTCATACGGTGTTTTGTTGTGACATTTTCATATTAATGAATTTTTTTTGAATGAAATAAGTGGTCACAACAGGCTCTGCCCAGAGAAATAGAGGAGCCTTAGAAAATATCAACATGGTGCGAGCAGCTTCCACACGAGTTCGGTTTTGTCTTTTGACAATGTCGTTCTAATGTGGAGTTTGAGCAATTGATGTTTGGTATGTGATCATGACATCTTCATAGTAAGCTCTTAGGGTCTGATTGACAAGCTTTGTGCCATTATCTGTTCTAATATTTTAGACTGGCGCATTCAGACAGACTTGAATCATTTTGAGAAATTTAATCATGAACTTTGGAACTTCATCCTTTGATCATAGAAATTTTACCCATGTAAACCGAGAATAGTCATCAATAATAACCAATATATATTTCTGTCCATTGATACTTTGAATCTTCATTGGCCCGCAAAGGTCCATGTGTAACAGATAGAGCTTTTCTTGAATTAAGTCTTTAGCTTTAGATTTGTAGGAGTGTTTCTTGCTTTTACCTAGAGCACAGGTGGAACATAAGTGATCCTTCTGAAACTTTAATCTGGGCAACCCGTAAACCAGTCCTTGTTTGGCCAGTGTGGTGATATAATTGAAGTTCAAATGTGATAACCTTCGATGCAATGACCATGACTTTGTCTTTGAAGCTTTAAACAAGAGATAAATAGGAGAGGACAACATCATATCTTAAAGAGATAAAGCGTATAAATTTAAGCCCCTTGATCCCTTGAGTAGGTCAACACCTTCTAAGTCATGAATGTAGTAGGTGTTTTCACAAAAAGCGGCCTCGAGATCAGAATCACAAAATTGGCCAACAAAAAATAGGTTGTGTCCTAACCCTTCCACATAGTAAACCCAAGAAATCATAACTCTTCCTATCTGATAGTCTCCATAGCCCATAATCTTTACAATCTGATCGTTTCCAAATTTGACAGTGCCTAGAAATTTGTAAACAAAGTTGATGAGCTGAGAGCGGTTTCCTGTCATATGCTTGGAGCATCTTGAGTCCAAATACCAGAGAATAATTTAGACAACCTGAAATCGACAAGAAAGTAATATGGAACATCTAAAGCATTCGATCCTCAAGATTGATTGGGTTTTAAGTTGTTAGAATTCCTGGATTCTACAATCTTAGATTTGCTACTCGAACCTATAAATTTTGTTACTTTGGGTCTCCTGCTATAAACCTTAACTTCTAGATTTGGTGTAATTACTGATTTTGAAGTGGTTTCCCTAAGATGCACTACTTTAGTGGAGGCAATCCTAGTTAAAGAGAACGTATTTCCATCTATAGTGAAGGTCCGTCCTATAGGTTTCCACCTATATCAAATATTAGTGAACACTTTACCAATTGGTTTCCAAATATTTTTCTTTTTGCTCCTCTTAGCAGATTTAGATTTAGAACGCACATTCACATCATTAACAAATTCAAGAAAACACATATCATGATTTGCATCAAACATACATTGATTACATTTAACACAAGTTAATTCAGAATTCGCATTTAACGTTGTATGCTTAACATTTGCATTAAAGACATGTCCAATAACTTCTTTTTATTTGAATTTAATTTAACGTTCCTAGGGTGGTATTTTACTTTATTCTTTGGGTTGCTAGTTGTTGTTTGCGAGATCTTATTTTTCTTGGTATTGCCTGAGGGTTGTGATCTGTTAGCACTAGTAGAACTCTTCATTCCTGTAGAAGGCAACACAGGTTTGTTAGAATCTTGTGTTTTATAGGAATCTGCCAGTTTTTGAGTGTTACTAGATGATGTGGCTGTTTCTACAAACATAACTTTCTTGTTATTGTCTAATGGTGTGACCCGCAACAATTCACAACTTATGTTTTTGTTTTTTAATTTTTTTTTTTTTTTTTTTTGAGGTTTTATTTTTTTTTTTTTTTTTTTTTTTTTTTTTTATTTTTTTTTTTTTTTTTTTTTCTATATTTTTTTTTTTTTAAAAAAAAAAATTGTTTTTTATTTAAAAACTTGGATCCCTGTTAGCTTTACAAAACTAACTACCTATCCTGAATAGTTGAACAATCCTATAGTATACAGTTTAAATCAAGTATCAAAAGGTCTTGTGCTCGAGCGTGTATAATTTTTTCCCAAAGAGTGTCAGCATGTTCCTTATAGTGCTTAATATAGTCTATGTGTGCATCCCTATTGTTCAATACTTTAGGAGCTAAAGGTACTAAATCAAGCTTAAACATTCTAGGGGTAATCACATTGTGATTATTCAGTTTGGCATCTTTTTAACCACATTTTTTTCTTTTAAACTCTCAATATGTTTCCTCAAATTAGCAATCGAGACATCTTTTGCGTCTAGCCTAGCTTGCCTTTCATTTATTTTGAAAAATTATGGAATTTTAGGAGCATTTGGATTGTTTAATGGTCTGTTATTCAGAAAACTCTCTTTTTGATGTTGTAATTTAAGTTCAAGATTAACATTATGATTTTCAAGTCGTGAACATCTGAGTACAACTTCATCAAAAATTTTCTTTTCAACCATGTGTCCCTTTTTGGCAAGCTCAGCCTTAAGCATTAGATTCTCATTATATTCATCAATAAAACCTTGTTGCATTTCACGATAATCATAGCGTGAAGCAAGAGAATTTACAAAAATGTAAACTATATCTTGAGATAAGAGAAGTTCAAATAAGTGATCATTTTCCTTCTTTAATCTCTCAATTTCAAGATTATCATTCACAAGACATTTATTAGCAGGTAACACATTGACAAGTACAAAATCAACATGCATTGCAATATTCATCACATCTTGACAGATAATATGGTCCAAGAGTCGATCATTATCAAGAGACAGTTCTATCTTTTGAATATCAAAATATTTCGTGGCTACAAAACACTGTTTATAACAACCCAAGAATTTTCATCAAACGCAAAACTTATTTTACTATTATCATAATTGTACGGGGAAATTTTTCGCTTTATTACATTACTTGTATTGACAATATCTCAATATATTATATAACTTGCATAACTAGAGTAGACGAGCTCACGCAACCTATCTATGACAATCCTATCTTCATATATGTCAAGCAAACATCATAACATGTCAAGTCAATATCATCATATTCTTATTACAAGGTACATTATTCCTATAATGTACTATTCGCAATGTTATATCAAAACAGGCTTTAAACCGTTATCATATACCTCTAAACCCTAATTCCATGAAGGGTTAAAATCTAAAGTGAATGTATAAGCTACTAAAGCATATATATAAGTAATAAAACATTTCAATTGAAATATAAACTCCCTCCAAGTCAGTACAGTTTCAAGCATAATGTACAAGGTCATTATGCATGATAGCCAAAATAGCCGTTTTAAACCTCCATTTTCATTCTAATTTTCTTGCACCACCATTTTTTTACAAAGGCTACATAGCACTCAATATACAATTTATAAAACCCTAAATAGTCAATTCAATAAGCTTTCATACATCTTTTTGTACTCAAAAACCTAATTCAAAAACCTTAAACCCCTAAACATAGCTGATTCTAAACTCATTACATGTTCTTCATTTTTATCCATTGTAAACCTAAACCAACTCTCAAATAAGTTTTAATAACTTAATTTATAACATTATCAATCATTTTCAAACATCATTCCATCATCATTTCATCATTCTACTTCAATTACACAAGAAATAAATCCAGGAAACCCTAATTGTACCCTAATTGTGATTTTGACCCGTTTACTCATTTTCAGACCATCTCATTCTCAAGTAAGCAACCAAGAGTCATTGTAAACCCATAAAATGAGTTTACAAACCTTATCCACAATAACCAATCTTGGCTTTCAACAAATGTAGAGAATTAAAAGCTAGAAAACCCTAAAAGCTTATATGAACCCTAATTCCAGCTTACGCTTATCCCATTCAATTTCAACCCATTTTAACTAAAACCAACGATCAAACTTCATTGATAATACTTTATTTAAGCTCTAGGATCTGTATTCCATCATTCCTAATCAACAATATTCGAAATATAAGCCAAGAAAGCCAAAGAAACCCTAAACGAGCCCTATGTGAACCCGCGACCTTATTTACTCATTTTTAACCCGTTTTAACCCAAACCACTTGCTAACTTTTATTAATACTTCTTATTACAAACCTTAAGATCATATTTTAATCACTTCTTGATCAATGTATGCGAAATATAAGCCAAAAACAAGAATTCGAACCCTTATGAGCTCATATGAACCCGAAACTCATTCTTTTGCAATATTGACCCATTTTAAAAAAATATTCACATTGCAAAATAACTTACCCACAAGCATCCTAATTGCTTACTCAGCTACACAACAAATATCTTCAATTTTTTTGATTAAAAAGCTTCATTTTCTCTTGTTTCTTCTTTTAGTCGGCGGCACCACAAGGACTCCAACACCACTTCAATCTAGTTCCTAGCCTTAAAAAATCACCATATATCCTCTCCAAGTCACCCTATATACCCTCCACACGTCCATTAACAGATCCTAAGTATTCCTTAACTCCTTTGCCTTCAAACTACTATAAATAGGACCTTAGATAGCTCATTCTAATTGCACCATACCTCCTCCTCTATAACCCTTATAGGCAGAAATACTTTGCTCCATTATGATCCTAGGATCATTAAATAAGTTCAAGAAGCAAATCCCTGAAGAATTGAAGCTCCGAGAAAAAGATAAAAGGCTACGAGTGGAAATACTTACCCAAAACGACCCATTCCACCATTTTTTTGCTCCTTGAAGCTCAAACCCAGATTTGGATGTTCTACTTCTGTTCCTACACTCTTATAATGTTCATATGATCCTAAATAAACTCTTGTTAAAGTTTCATAACTCAATTCCCCTCTCTATTTTCCATTTTTTGATCTCAAAACCGAACACCCAAACCCCTAATTTCCGCCATTTTTCTTAAAACTAAATGTTATAAAGATTAAATATATTTATAATCTACCTACAAGCATAAATAATGTAAAAAAAAACCACTTTATTGATTAATGAAGAATTTGAACTAAAACCCGCGCGTATACAGTTTTTGATACCCTAATTTTACACCGTATTATCTTCCTAGCCTAACGAATCTTATTAAACTTGTGTGACGTAAAACTTCTATATCTAGTTTATTATAAATTATAATGTCTAATGAAATTTAAAATAAGCTTTGCAGGCAAATAGGACATAGTATTGTAAATTAATAATCCATGCAAGGGTATATATCCGTAACTTTTTGAAATTAATAACAAAAGGTCTGAATATGTCATTTGATCAAAGTTATAACTGTAGGGGTCTTTATGTTACTTTTCAAAAGTGCAAGGTTTACTTGGAATATTTCTTTGTAAAGATAAAGGAGCCAAGGTCATAAAAAATGCAAACTTCAAAGCTTATTTGCAATTTTCCAACACCTAGGGTCTAAACTGTAACATTTTGAAAAAGAAAAAATCATGTTTAATAACATTACAATACATAACTATTAATTAACGCTTCTCG
Organism: Tanacetum coccineum; assembly: GCA_026074375.1. Taxonomy (NCBI): domain Eukaryota; kingdom Viridiplantae; phylum Streptophyta; class Magnoliopsida; order Asterales; family Asteraceae; genus Tanacetum; species Tanacetum coccineum. The sequence continues at coordinate 85,134 of BQNB010007457.1, read as the reverse complement.
TACTTAACATTCTAGATATAGGATTAAGAAAGCATAAAACCGAATTTTATCATACCACAATACCTAGGTAGCTTCAAATAAAGGAGTTCATCTTGTATTAATGTTCTGACATGAGTTTGTTGGTTTACGATTTAAAGTGCCCTAGCTCCTCAAACATTTGACAAGGACTTCGAATTAATGGCCCTACAGTGAACAGATAATTCCAAACACATCAACTCAAACACATAACTCTTAAAACTAAGCTAGAGTACAAACTTTCTAAGACCTTCAACCTATTTACTCAGGTTGCGTTACGTGGTTGTTTGACTATCATTTTAATATATCAACATTCCCCGGTTAAGATTGTGATAAGGTCGTCAGCTTTCATTTAATAATATTTATTACAACTACCTACCAGGTAAGTTCATAACCTCACTTTTCAATCATTTGAATGTTTTATAAACCCGCGAGGGGGATACATGCTTGTTAACAAACTCTTTTACATACTCGTTTATCTTATAACAATGTGATTACTTTTCAAAGACTTAATTCATAACCCTATATTTCAATCTTTTGAATACTTTATAAACCTGTGATACCTGATATAAACCATGAATACAAATGTTTTCTAAATGTATGCTATCCAGATATATTATTGCCTAAGTAGCTTCCAGTGCCATTATTTCCATATCATTGGAAATCATTAATTGACTGCATTGCGAGTTGAATGCGAATACATGTGAATAGATCAATTGGAGGTACGGATCCCTTTGTAATAAACCCATGGCCTGAGGGATAGCCAAAAACGCATAATATTGTCCCTAATAGATGACCTTGGTAAGTTACCTTTTCAACAGGGACATCTGTCCCTAACCAATATCACTATGGTGAATTTCCTATTTATGTAATTGATGTCATGAGCCTTAGTACAGATAAATAATGTTACCTATTTTCCAGATAATTGTATCATTGCAATTATACCATTATAGTGACTTGCATATCAACCATTATAAAATATTCAACTGTTTTCCCCATGAATACTGTTCTCCAATATAAATATCCTGTAAAAACAATATGTCCACTATAACTGGTATCAACTATTACATTCAAACCCTATGAAATTCACTCAACCTTTGTGTTGACCCTTTTTTAGAGCATGTTTTATCTTAGATAATTAATCAAGTTGCGCAACGAGTGCATGGACTCGAAGATGGCTGAACTGTTATCCATTCAAACATGATTGTTTTAGATTTTGGGACCTGGCTTTTTGTAAAACTCTAAATAATGAATGATAACTTAATTTTTCCAACAACGTCTCTTTTAAAGTGTTTTGCTATGATTAAGATTGTTGTATCCATGAAGTAATACCCCAGATTAGCTTCCGCTGCTATATTGTAAAAATGGGGGTGTTATAGATTGGTATCAGCGCCATGGTTATAGAGAACAAGGTCAAAACATTAACTATAACCACATTTCATTTTTCAGCCATCAAAGTCCTCTATGCCACTACATTCCAAAACAAGTATGTAAAGATACATATCTATTATACAAATACTTATGATAATATCTTAAATGTGATGTTAACAGAACAATGTATTCATCCCCAATACCTCTACATCCGATCTTGAGGATGCATTTTCTTTATGAATATCTTAACTATACATCCGTCATCACCGTTTATTTTCCAGCTTCAGCAGGAAGCAGATCTTTAACTCTTCGGAAACTCACAGATAATATGACCCCAAACCGTATCTCATCCTTTCTACAATAATACATAATTTGAAGGACGTACAAGCATTTCATCCCTTTTTCATCACTAGACCTATTACTCCCCCAACTATTTACTCCCATCCTCAGTATACCACCATCACAACTATTTGAACAGTCGATAATTTCTTTGTTCCTGAAGAAACTATTACCACCTAAGTAAAGAATATGTCCTCATTCTTCTCAACTACGTTATCAATTCAAGACTTGAAATTGGTAACACTATCTTCTATTTATTACTCCTACCCCTCCTCGTTATTTGGAAATGAAAAATGTTCAGATAAGATGTATCTGAAACATCATGAGAAACAAGTCGAAGTATCTTGAAATATTAGATGACTATATGCTTTCACCGCATTGAGAGAATGGAAGAATGACGTATAAATGGTACGAACTAAAGACGAACTCCAAGGAAATCCATACTCAAATTATCAAACTTCAAAAGAAGCGTTAGCAAAAGGATACAGATTGCTTTGCTCACTACAAATTTCCGATCTTGAACGATCAATTAAGAAAATCCAAGCACTCACAAACAAATCAGGAAAGCTTTAGGATGTCATCTACCAGCTCAAAATCATCAAACTCTTAAACTAGTTATAGCTTTATCCTAAGCCACAGGATGTGTGGTATAAATAAAAATGCTTGTCAAATCTTGAAATATGTACAAGTACAAAGGCAAGTTATTTTTAAAGAAATCCTGTTTCATCTTATTGTTTCCAACTTATCTTCTCTTCCATCCATCATCTCCATCATTTGTACTCATTATCACCGTCATCATGAATCATACCATAACCTCCTAGTGCTAAAAATCCAAAATAGCATTTCTCTAAGCATTTTAAGCATCACATTTTCTTTAAAGTATTACTTTTCTAAACTTGTGATGTCATTCTTACTACATGTTCTCTTATGTTGATAGAATGCCTCCTAAAAGGACATCAACATCCGAAACACCAGCCATAACTTTAGATGCCATCCGGCAACTGATTACTGTATTACTATACTACAACGTGGAAGCACAAACCTGCTGCCATAGAAAAAGCAAGTAATCCAAACAATCTTACTGGAACTACTGCAGTAAAAACATGAAACTACATAGAGTTATATCAACTATCAACCTTCTGATTTTAGATGTACAAAGGATCAGTAATTCCTTATTCTCCTTGTGTTTGAACGAACTGAATCAGTATTCTCACAAGCAGAATGTGCTGAGGAAAATAAAAACGGCTAAAAAACATATGCTAACTGTACTTTAACTATGATGAAGCCATGTTCCTGTGGAATGCACATGCCCCAGCCTATAGAATAGAGCAAGCTAATCAAATCATATGGACAAGTTAAAAAAGGCTTCTGACGAACAAAAAAACGTCCTCTGAACAGAATCAAAAAATGGAAGAAGTGAATTTTAAGGTCCAGACTGTAAATGGAAGTGAACTTAAAAGACTTAATTAGAAGATTCCTAAGAATTTATCATTCTTATGTCCAAACATGTTTCCAAATTCTTATAACTTATGGAAGCTTTCAACGGGGACTGCCACACACAATGAAGTAAATGTTTACTGCTTGCTTCAAACCTCAGACTCTGGAGAAGCCACTAACATACTCCAACTAATGGACCAATAATAAGCATTAATTTTAGTGCAAGAAACCAATTATCACAAACGAAAGATTCGATGATAAGAAGGAACACCACCAACCCACAACAATAACCCACCTCCCAACAATCACATTAACAAAAAACTACCCAAATAACCGTACAATAACAACCGCAACAATTAATCACATACATCAGCAAAATGGAAGGCATGAAATCTTTAAGGCTAATGAGAAATCGAGGATATAATGACCCATCCCCTTGTAGAAGTTTAATCTGCATCACACAGGGATCTGCAAACTTTAGTGTCAGAATTACCAACAAAGTAGGCCATCAGACAATAAAACTGTAGGAGCTAAGACATCTTTTTCCAACATCACTCTATCCCTCACGCTAAACTTCGAGACATGAAAACATAGAGTATCAACTCTTTTTCATATGTAAAGTTCGAATGTTAAGTTATCTATTAAATAATAAAGAGATAATTCGTACACTTGTTTACTGGTGTATCAAAACTCGACATTATTAGTCCGATTCAATCATACCCAAAACTCTAAATACACTCCTCATACCTTGTGCAACATAAATTTTTATCCTTGAATTATATGGCGTCATGTACAATCATCTCTCAATATATCTAGACCATTCATGATCATATCATTTTCTACAAACATTACCATATCATGTTTGTGCTTAGTTAAGACGATATATGATCATCTTATGAAATGAATTAGAATGCATCACCGATCTTATTGAATAAGGAAATTATAAACCCTAACTATGAATTTGTTTTTTTTATATAAATTCTTAGTATTACAAGGAGTGGACGCTTCTTTTTGTAAGTGACTAATTATAAATAAGTAGGCTTAAATATATAACATACGTACAAACAAGTTTCTTTCAATCCGTTTGTACAAATACTTTCCTTTTCTTCACTTAAACATTATCATTATTACCTCCAACATCTGTTCATTTCAAAATCTGTATCTCACATGATTAGCAACTCTCTACAAATTCATAATCATAGCCTATGACATCACTCATTCCATGATCTCCGAATTCTAAAAAATTTCTATATTCTGCTACGATTAACAAGGAAACACATAAGAAACTATGCAATTACAAATGATTTTCAATACCATCTATTATGAAAATTTTGAAAAAAGACTAGTGATAGCATTCCTTATTTAATGTTGACTTTAAAGGATAATGAATAATGATTCCTTACATCTAGTAGACGCAACGTAATCCATCCACCCAGATTCTACAGAATCTAAGAAACTCTATTGACTTCACCAAGAGGTATGAGCAAGAAAATAAGTAGACATTTGAAAGGAGTAATTATAATTATGGTGTACAACATAATTATAAATGCAACACACACGTAACTTGTACCTTGATACCTAACTAAATCAGTCCAATTCAACTTTAAAATAAGACGCGGGACAATTTCTATAAGGGTAGAACAATAACAACCCAAGATTTCCATCAAACCGCAAAACTTATATTACTATTATCATGAATAATTGTACGGGGAAATTTTTCGCTTTATTACATTACTTGTATTGTCAATATCTCAGTATGTCATGTAACTTGCATAACTAAAGTAGACAAGCTCACGCAACCTATCTATGGCAATCCTGTCTTCATATATGTCAAGCAAACATCACAATATGTCAAGTCAATATCATCATATCCTTATTACAAAGTACATTATTCCTATAATGTACCATTCGCAACGTTATATCAAAACGGGCTTTAAACCGTTATCGTATGCCTCTAAACCCTAATTCCATGAATGATTAATATCTAAAGTGAATGCACAAGCCACTAAAGCATATGTACAAGCAATATAACATCTCATTTGAAATATAAAATCTCTTCAAGTCAAAGTATAAGTCTCTAAAATCTCAATGTACAAGTCATTAAGCATGACATCTAAAATAGCCGTTTTACCTCCATTTTCATTCTAATTTCTTCACCACCATTTTTTTACAAGCTACTACACTCAATATACAATGTATAAACCCTAAATATTCTATTCATAAGCTTTCATACATCTTTTTGTACTCAAAACCCTAATTCAAAACCCTAAACCCTAAAACCAAGCTAGATTCTAAACCATGACATGTTTCTTCATTTTTATCCATTGTAAACCTAAACCAACTCTCAAATAAGTTTTAATAACTTAATTTATAACATTATCAATCATTTTGAAACATCATTCCATCATCATTTCATCATTCTACTTCAATTACATAAGAAATAAATCTAGGAAACCCTAATTGTACCCTAATTGTGATTTTGACATGTTTACTCATTTTTAGACCATCTCATTCTCAAGTAAGCAACCAAGAGTCATTGTAAACCCATAAAATGAGTTCACAAACCTTTATCCATCATTAACCATCCTTGCTTCAACAATGTACGAGAATTACAAAGCTAGAAAATCCTAAAAGCCTTATATGAACCCTAATTCCAAGCTACGGCTTATCCTTTCAATTTCAACCCATTTTAACTAAACCCAACGATCAAAATTCATTGATAATACTTTATTTAAGCTCTAGGATCTATATTCCATCATTCCCAATCAACAATATTCAAAATATAAGCCAAGAAAGCCAAAGAAACCTTAAACGAGCCCTATGTAAACCCACGACCTTATTTACTCATTTTTAACCCGTTTTAACCCAAACCACTTGCTAACTTTTATTAATACTTCTTATTACAAACCTTAAGATCATATTTTAATCACTTCTTGATCAATGTATTCGAAATCTAAGCCAAAAACAAGAATTCAAACCCTTATGACGTCATATGAACCCGAAACTCATTCTTTTGCAATATTGACCCATTTTAAAGGATTCCTTTGAAAAATAACTTATCCACATGCATCCTAAGTTGCTTACTCAGCTACTACAACAAATATCTTCATTTGTTTTTGATTAAAAAGCTTCACATGTGCTCTTGTTCTTTCTTTTCAAGTCGTGGCACCACAAGGACTCCAACACCACTTCAATCTAGTTCCTAGCCTTAACAAATCACCATATAGCCTCACCTAGTCGCCCTCTAGCTGCTCCATACGTCCATGAACATATCCTCAGTGTTCCTTAACTCCTTTTTCTTTCAAACTACTATAAATATGACCTTAGATAGTTCATTCTAACTTGCACCACACCTCCTCCTCTATAACCCTTATAGGCAGCAATCCTTTGCTCCCTTATGATCCTAGGATCATTAAATAAGTCTAAGAAGCGAATCCCTGAAGAATTGAAGCCCCAAGAACAAGATACAAGGTGTACGAGTGGAAATACTACCCGAAATGACCTATTTCCTCCATTTTTGATCCTTGAAGATCAAACCCAGGTTCTGAATGTTTTACTTCTGCTCCTACACCCTTATAATGTTCATATGATCCTAAATATACTCTTGTTAAAGTTTCATAACTCAATTCATGCTCATTTTCCATTTTGATCCAAAACCGTACACCCGAAACCCTAATTTCGCGTTTTTATTAAAACTAAATGTTATAATGGTTAAATATTGTTATAACCTATCCTATCATACTTAACTAATGTTAAAATACTCACTTTAATGATTATTGAAGGAATTTGATCTTAAAACCCGTGCCTTTACGTTTTGAAACCCTAATTTGACCCGTTTTGCTTCCTAGCCTAACGAATCGTTATTTTAAACTTGCGTTGCGTTAAATCTTCATATTTTAGTTTATTATAACTTATAAATATCTTTTGAAATGTTAAAATAAGCTTGCATGGCAATTTGGACATGTTTTGTAATTATAATCCATGCAAGGGGTATATATCGTAACTTTCTGAAACTTATAACTAAAGGGGCTGAATATGTCATTTTATCAAAGTTATAACTATAGGGGTCTATTATGTCACTTTTCAAAGTACAAGGTTTACTTGGTATATCTTTAAAACTTGAAGGACCAAAGTCGTAAAAATGCAAACTCCAAGGACTATTCTGCAACTTTTCAAACCCCAGGGTCTAAAATGTAACATTTTGAAAAAGTATAAAATCATATCCAAAACATTATCTGACATAACTTTAATTAACGCTTCTCGTGCTTAACATTTCCAGATATTGAATAAAACGCTTAAAACCGATCATCCGGAAGTTATATTGTACCACAATACTAGGGAGCTTCATATTAAGAGGTTTCATCTTGGTATTACGTTCTGACTGAGTTGTTGGGTTTACGATTTAAAGTGCCCTAGCTCCTCAAACGTTTACTGAATGACTTCTGAATTATGATGGCCCGAACGGTGATACAATAATTCCAAACTCTTCAATCAAACTCATAACTCTTAAAACTAAAGTTCTAGAGTACAATCTTCCTAAGACTCAACATATTTACTCAGGTTGCGTGACGTGGCTGTTTACTATCATTTTACTATATCAACATTCCCCGGTTAAGATTGTGATAAGGTCGTCAGCTTTCATTTCAGAATATTTATTACATCTACCTACCAGGTGAAGTTCATAACCTCGCCTTTACTTATTTACATGTTTTATAAACCCGCGAGGGGGATACATGCTTGTTACAAACTCTTTTACATACTCGTTTATCTTATAACAATGTGATTACTTTTCAAAGACTTATACATGCTATAAATTACGAATACAAGTGTTTTTGCAAGCTATATGCTAATCTGATATACCATTATCACTAATGTCTAAGTTACTTTATGCTAAAAGTCCCTCATTATCATGGACCATTAATCACTTTCGGGTGAACGCAAATATTGTGGATAGATCTATCGGGATTGACGAATCCTGTTTGTGTTAGCCGGATAGGTAACCAAACACACTATATTTGAATTACATAGGGCTATTATATATCACATCATTTTGGGTATATAAATATATATATCACATCATTTTTGGGTATATATATTCACTAGTCAGTTTGTGTGCCATGAGCTTAGACCAAGACCAAATCAGACTAAACAAGACAATAACGCAGTAATACACTGTTACTACAATAATTGCATTCGTTGCAATTATACAAATAACGGGTATATAATAACGTGACCCAAGATCATAACAATATCATTTTCATAATAATTGTGTTTGTACAATTATTACACTATGACTTGTATTCAAACTGTTTATCAAACCTATGAATTTCACTCAACCTTTGTGTTGACCCTTTTTAGCATGTTTATCTCAGGTAATTGAGCAAGTTGCGGTACGGAGTGGCATGGACTCGAAGGTGGCTGAACTGTTATCATTCAAACTTGATATTTTAGATTTTGGGACCTGCATTTTGTAAAAACTCTGATTATAATGAATGATAACTAAATTTTTCCAACAACGTCTCTTTTAAAGTTGTTTTCTATGATTATGATTGTTGTATCCATGAAGTAATACCCCAGATTATCTTCCGCTGCTATATTGTAAAAATGGGGGTGTTACAATTAGATAGTTCTTTCATTTCTAAAGGAGCTAATCTATAAGGTGCGTGGGCTACATGTGTTGCTCTAGGAATTAGATCAATTTGGAATTCTACTTGGCGAACAAGAGGGAGGCCAGGTAGATCTTCAGGAAAAACTTGTGGGAATTCTCTAACTACGGGAATATCTTCTAATCTCTTCTCATCTGACTTCTTCTCCTCTGTTACTTGGATCAAGAAAACTAGACAACTTCGGGATATGTATCATTCGGTTTTATACAAGATATGAGATTTAGTCGGGTCTTACTTTGGTCACCTCGAATGATCAAAGTTTCATCGTCAATAGGAATGTGAACGACTTTCTTGTCACAGAGAATTTTGGAATGATACTTGGACAACCAGTCCATACCGATGACAATGTCAAAACTACCGAGTTTAATCGGCATGAGATCGATTTCGAAAGATTGATTTAGCAAGGTTAGGGTGCAACCCTGGATAACGGTGTTTGTGCTTACTAGGTTTTCGTCAGCCATTTCGATATCGTAAAAGGTATCTATTGTAATAGGCGGGATATTTAGCATAAAGGCATAAGGATGTGGGGGGATATGAAGCTTTTAGCGGCTCCAGAATCAAATAATACTCTAGCTAAATGCTGGTTTAGGATAAACATACCTGTAACTACGTTCGGGTCTTGATGAGCTTTCCTATCCCTTAGCATGTAGGCTCTTCACGGGCATTGATGTTGGTCTTTCGGCACTGATTTGTATAATGCCCTTTTTCTCCACAGGCATGACAAATAACAGTCATGGTAGTTGGATTTCTTTCAGTGATGGCCTCTTGTTTCGGCAGTTCTTAGTCACAAATGGGCCTACCTTGTTGCCAATGTATTCACTTAAACAAATACAAGGTCCAGTGTGATAGAGATCCACCATATTTTCTACATAATAGGAGGTTTTTGGCATACCTATTATTCTCAGCAGGAGTGGCAGCATACGCTTTGACAGCTTCTTTCCTTTGGTTCTATTATGGTTGGTGATTATTATAGTGATTGTTGGTGTTCGTGTTACGGTAGTTGTTATTGTTGTGGTAATTGTTGTTGTTGAAAGTTCTTCTGTCGTCAAACTTTCGTTTATGATCACTTGATACTTGTACCAAAGTGTGCTTTGTTACTTGATCCATTAACCTTTGGGCTATGGTAATGGCTTCCTCTAAAGTTTGAGGCTTCGAGTCGGTAACATTCCCTTCAATACTTCTAGATAACCCTCCGATGAAGGCTTCCAGGAGTTTCTCGGTGTTTGGTACCATGTTCGGGCATAGGACTGCTAATTCTTGGAATCTTCTAACGTAAGGTTTGAGATCATTTCCCTTTATAGTCAGATTGTAAAGCTCATCTTCCATCTTTTTGACTTCAGTTCAAGGACAATACTTGTTTGTCAAGAGCCTCTTTAACTCAGTCTATGTGATTTGATTGGCTTGATCTACTCCCATAGGTTGGGCGTATGCAATCCACCAGGACAAGGCATCATCAGTAAGGGTAACAGTAGCAAATGTTACTTTGTTTTCCTCGGCACATTTGCTTTGAGAGAATACTGATTTGGTTCGTTCAAACTAGCGGATAACGCCAACTGCTCCTTCTGTACCATTGAAGTAGAAAGGTTGACAGCTTATGAATTCTTTGTAGTTTCCCGTTTTTGACATAGGAGTTCCAGTAGGACTGGTGTTCCTGTTGGGATAACTAGTACCTGCCATTGTTGCACCTTGTGCTTCCATAGCCGCAGTGACACTGTCAGCAACTAGTTTCTTAATGGCAGCTTAAGTCATGGCCGGTGCTTCAGATGTTGACGTCCTTTTGGGAGGCATTCGATCAACATAAGATAACACGTAATAAGAATAATATTACAAGTCTTAAAAATGTAATGCTTATTTGAAAAAAAATAAGCATTGTTATAATGGTGCTATTGAAATCATGAATTCTAACAAGTATCTAATATAGAAGTTATGGTATGATGATGAAGATGAAGACAACGATATAGGATATAAGATAAATGAATCGGTATTAGGAAACAACAAAGTAGAACGGGATTGCCAATGTATTATACTAAGAACAACTAACCTTTGTACTATACATAGTCAAGATTTGACAAGTGTTTTTATTTATACCACACATCCCGTGGCTAGGTTCTAATAAAAGCGATAACTAAGATCTAATCTAATAGTCCGATGGTCCTTCTTGGCTGATCTTGAGTTCATTGATGGCATTCAGAAGACTTTCCTTATCTTCTTGATGACGAATCTGGATATCGTTGATGATGTGTTCTAGATCAGTAATTCTGAAGCGAGCCAGAGAAATTTTGTGGTTATTTCCCATTTGCTTCTTTTGAAGTTTAGTAATTTGAGCACGAGCTTGTTGGAGTTCAGCTTCCAGATTGTCAAAGTCTTGTTGGATGATCACCCGACCTTTTTTGAGTCCTTCGATTTTGTCTTCTATGTACTCAATACGGTCGAGAGAAAGTTCATCTAGATGATTCAAGATTTACTCAATTTGCTCCTCGTGACGTTCCAGACTTTTCTTACGAGAGCTTTCTCCTATCTCAAAGTCTTGAGGTAGGGTAGAAGTAGATGAGGATGATTGATCACAACCTCGTTTCTTTGGTGGTTGTAGTTCCTCGGGAAGAAAGAATTCTTAAGGATTAAGCATTGATGATTGAGGTATGATAGTTGGAGGTGAGTTAGGTGATTTTTCAGCATAGAATGCTTGCATAACTTTCATGTAGGGATCATCATGAAAGAGCTAGAATATGTTTTTCCCGGTGAAGCTGGGACATAGTTCGGAGAAGCTGGGATAAAGTCAGGAAAGTTGGAGGAAAAAGCATCCTTAATACCGGAAGTAAGATGTTTGGGAGACGACATCACTCTGTTAACAACCCAGCGGTAAATAACATAAGTTATTTATATAATAGTATAATAGTTATATATCTTTTCATACTATCTGAGCTAAAGTGTCGGCACGGAGGACTATCTTGGATGGAAAAAAGAAAAGCAGTTATAGTTAAGGTATCAACCTTGTTCTCTATAACGATGGCTCTTGATACCAATCTATAACACCCCCATTTTTACACATATAGCAGCGAAAGCTAATCTTGGGTATTATTTCATAGTACAACAGTTATAATCACAGAAAACGAATAAAAAAGAGACGTTTTTAGAAAATTTAGTTATCATTCATTTATTCATCAGAGTTTTTACAAAAAGTAAGGTCCTAACATCTAAAAACATAAAGTTTGAATGATAATAGTTTAGCCATCTTCAAGTTCGTGCCACTCCGTGCTTTAAGTTGCTCAATTACCTGAGATAAACATGCTAAAAAGTCAACACAAAGGTTGAGTGAAATTCATAGGTTTAAGTAAAGTAGTTTGAATACAATTTCAATAGTGGGTTACATTGTTATACACCCATAGTTTGTAATAATTGCATGCATGTACAATTATTAGAGAAAACAGTAACACCGAAGCCTTAGGTTAAATAATCACAAATAATTGCCCCAACAGGTGTCTTTGCCAAAACACCCGTAAAGTTATTCAAATGTGTGCTATTGGTTACCGACAGTAAAGGTACACCAACGAGGAGTCTAGTCCCAAATAGATCTATTCACAGCATTCGCGCTTACCCCGATGAGTAATTAACGGTTCATGATAGTGGGGACTTAATGGCAAAAGTAGGGACTTAGGCAATAATGTATCAGGATAGCATACAAAAAAATACTTGCATTCATGGTTTATAGCATGTATCCCCCTCGCGGGTTTATGAAAACATTTAAAAGATTGAATGCGAGGCTATGAACTCACCTTAACACTGTAAAGGAAATCTAAATGATAGCAATCCAAGTATATCGTATTGAAAGGTAACGGTTTCGTCACACAACTTGGGTAATATGTCAAGTCTTAGTTTGATTGGATATGTGTTATGTCATAATGAAATATCATTTTGATTAGATTTATTATGGAAATATCGTATCACTGTTCAGGCATCATAATTCAGAGGTCATGTAGTAAACGTTTGAGGAGCCAGGACACTTTAAATCGTAAATCCAACAACTTGTCAAAACGTGTACCAAATGGAACTCTTTACATGAAGCTCCGTAGAAATGTGATCATTATAGTTTTATTGTTTCTTCAAAAGCTAAGATTAATTTATTTTTATAATTAATATAAAAATATAATATTTTATAAGTTTGCAAAATTGGCAATATATACCCCTAGTTTATAAACTTTTACAAGTTTAGTCCTTTATATATAAAGTATATATAATTTAAACCTTTAACTTTGAAACTTGGAAAAATAGGTCCTTATAGTTATAACTTTAAGAAAATGACATTTTCAGCCCCTTTAGTTATAAGTTTCAGAAAGTTATGATATATACCCCTTGCATGGAATACTTTTGCAAAACAAGTCCAAAATGCCATGCAAGGTTATTTTAAGATTCCAAATGATATTTGCAGGTTATAGCTTATTAGTATAAGCTAAAATAAGATATTTTAATGTAACAAAAGTTTAGAAAAAGGATTCGTTAGTTAGAAAATAAAACGCATGGTTTTTAAGCTCAAATCTTTTAACAACTTTTGCAAATCAAGTCCAAAAAGCCATGCAAGCTTATTTTAAGGTTCCAAATAATATTTGCAGGTTATAGCTTATTAAAATAAGCTAAAATAAGATTTTCTAACGTAACAAAAGTTTAGAAAAAGGATTCGTTAGCTAGAAAATCAAAACGGGTCATTTTTAGGGTTTTTTTTATCAAAAACACATGGGTTTGAGGATTCAAAGCTTCAAATAAGAATTCATACATGTTCTTAAGAGTATTATGAACATTATTGTACAGAATATAAGCTTATGGAATAAGATCTTAGGCTTACTTGAGCTAAAATGGGTCAAAATAAGGTTTTTAGGTTCGTACGCCTAGTAATCACTTCAAGGCTTTGTTTTTCTTGATTCATGGCTTCTATTTTAAGCTTAGGGACTTCTCTTGATCTTCTATTGCTTCTATGGAAGGCTAGAATTCCATTTGAGGGTATGAGATGAGTTGTATGGGATGAAATGAAAAAGGTGCTTGGTTCGTGTATTTATAGTGCTCAAGGAGCCTTTGTACCTAAGTTTTGAGTTTGATTAGTGTCAAGGATAGTTAAGGTGACTAAGAGGGGATATTAGGATGAGTAAGGAAGGCTAGAACTAGCCATGAAGGTGTAGAAGGGGTATATGGAGGCCACAACTAAGAAAGAAGGACAAGGAGGTGTTTTGTTTTCAAGTAGCTTACAAGGAGGTAGTGGAGGTGCTTGTAAGCTACTTGGGTGGATGCTTAGTGAGTCATAGAGGTAAAATGGGTCAAAAAGGAAAGAAAAGTGGTGTCAGGTTTGGTTTAGGATTTGTTTAGGGTTTTTAAGTGTTTAGATCAAGTTAGGGTTAGTGTTTGGGATAGATTAAGGTTTAGGAGTCATGAATTAAGTACTTGTACCTTATGCTAAAGTGGTGTAAAGTTTAAACATGGTTTAGGAGCTTAAATGACCTAATTAGGTTTTTAGGCATGATTAGCTTGTACATTGTGTGTTTAAGACTTGTACATTGATTTGGAGGGAAAATATAATTCAAATATTATGCATTATATACTTGTAAATGGATAATGTATACATTACATATAATTAGGATTTTGATGTAAACGTTAACATTTAATGCTTATTTTTAAATAACATTTTGAAAAGTACGTTAAATGGATAATGTACTTAGTAAAAATGATATTAGGATATAGACTTGACATATTTGGATGTTTACATGATATAAACATAGATATAGATAGCATTGATAGAGGTTACGTGAGCTCGTTTACTTTAGAGATGCAAGTTATGTTGCATAATGAGATAAAGCAAAAAATTTCCCTGTAAGAAGGTGATATATTTATAATAAATGGATATTACATTGCATCTAATTTAATAGATGGATATTTACATTGATGAAAATTGTGGGTTGTTATAAAAGGCTTCCTTCTGTTATCGGCATAACTTTTCTAGCGATCACGCGCCGCCTTAAGTCTATCCTTAATCTGTGTGATCTTCTCAGTGATCTCTTATACTATCTCAGGCCCTATTAACTGACCCTCTCCAACCTCTGCCCACATAATTGGGGAACGACACTTCCTACCATAACAAGCCTCAAACGAGGCACATCTCACACTAGAATGGTAACTATTGTTATATGAAAACTCCACTAATGGAAGATGAACATCCCAGCTTCCCCCGAAGTCTAGGAAACACGCTCTAAGCATGTCTTCCAAGGTCTAAATTGTATGCTCACCCTGACTATCGATTTGAGGGTGGTAAGCTATACTCATATCTAACTGGGTTCCTAATGCCTCTTGCATTGACTGCCAAAACCTTGACGTGAAACGACTATCACGATCAGATATGATCGAGATCGGCACACCATGTCTAGCAACAATCTCATTTAGATAGAGTATAGCTAACTTATCCATCTTATATTCCTCACGCCTAGGTAGAAAATGAGCAGACTTAGTCAATCGGTCTACAATGACCCAGATTGTGGCATGCCCACTACTAGTCCTCGGTAACTTTGTAACAAAATCTGTTGCTATCCCCTCCCATTTCCATTCAAGAATCTCAGGTTGCTGAAGAAAGCCAGACGGCCTCTGATGTTCAGCCTTAACCTTTAAACAAGCCAAACACCTACTAACATATACCATTATATATTTCTTCATTCTCGACCACCAATACCTATCTCTAAGGTCATAATACATCTTATCGGCTCTTAGGTGTATAGAGTACTTTGACTTATGGTCTTCGTTCATTATCAGGGTTCTCACATCACCCTTCAAAAGAACCCATATTCAATCTAGGTAGTAAAATGCTCCATCGCTCCTATGTTCTATCATCTCATCTAGTCCTTTTACTAATCCCGCAGATTCATCGGATGCCTCTTCCTAAGCCGCTAGTATCTTATCCTTGATACTAAACTGAAGGGTCATATTCATAGCTCGAACTCTCTTAGGTTTCACCCTCTCTTTCCTACTCAGTGCATCAGCTACTACATTCGCCTTACCATGGTGGTAGCAAATTTTGCAGTCATAATCGCTAAAAAGCTCTATCCAACGACGATGTCGCATGTTCAATTCCTTGTGACTAAAGATATGTTGGAGACTCTTATGATCGGTATATATGACATTCTTTGTCTCATACAAATAATGTCTCTAAATCTTAAGGGAAAACACAATCGCACCCAGTTCCAAATCATGGGTGGTGTAATTCTTCTCATGAATTTTCAACTACCTAGACACATATGCTATAACCTTACCTCTTTGCATCAACACATAACCTAGTCCTAAGCCGGACGCATCACAATATATCACAAAGTCTTTCGGACCATCAGGGAGAGTTAGAACAGGCGCATTACATAACTTATCCTTCAAAGTTTGAAATGCCCTTTCCTATTCCTCACCCCAATCAAATGTCTTACACTTTTGAGTTAGGATGGTTAAGGACTTAACTATCTTAGAAAAGTTCTCTATGAACCAACGATAATACCCTGCCAAACCTAAAAATGAAAGAACTTCAGACAGAGTTCTAAGGGCATTCCGATTCTTAACCGCTTCAATCTAACTAGGGTCTACATGAATACCATCTCTATTAATCACATGCCCAAGAAACTGTACTTCTCGCAACCAGAATTCGCACTTGGAAAACTTAGCATACAATTTCTCCTCCTTGAGTAATTCTAAGACTAACCCTAGGTGTACTTCATGCTCTTCTCGGGTCTTAGAATAAACCAAAATATCATCAATGAACAATATCACAAACTTGTCTAGATACGGACTACACACTCAGTTCTTGTAACCTCCCTACCCTTGTTCATTAAAAAAAAAGAAAAAAAGATTTCTGTTGTGCAGCTTATTATTGTGATGATATGTTCTACCATTGTTTCTTCATGCAGATTGTTTTGTAATATCAAATAGGGGAAGATTGTTAGGAATTACATATTTGATGATTACAAAACCCACAAACAGAAATGAAGAAAGAAGAAACAAAAGGAAACAAGATATGCTAAAGAAGGAAACAAGATCAAGATTAATGTTGATTGAAATCAACATTAATGTTGAAGATATAGATTAGTCAAACATTAATGTGATTAGTCAAACATTAATGTGATGATTAATGTCAATTAATTAGTTTCCTAATTGTATTATGTTTTCTTTTGAAATAATAAGGACCCATTATGTGATAGTTAGGTAGCTTTGTTAGTAAGCTAGGGTTTCTTGTAACCTCCCTCTATTATATAAAGAGGAACAATTGGTATCAGAGCGGGTTGCTCTTGATATCTAGGATTCAAGGTTTTATGGTAGAAGAATGAAGAAGAAATTCTCGTTTTCTGTTCCTTGGCATTTGCCACTCATAGAGTCTTCACTTTCTCGTTCGGTCTTTCTCCTTAACTATAAGTCTTGCGTCCGGTAGGGTGTATTCTTTACTACCTTTCCTCATGACAGATTATCTCAGCCTTATGGTTAGACAACCAATCCATGCCTATGATCACATCAAAACTCCCGCTTCCAAATGGTATCAAATTAATGTCAAACACATGACCATCTATTTCTAGTTTACAACCTTTAATAATTTTATCAATCTCTACTAGCTGGTCGCTAGTTATCTCAATCTCTTATCTGAATCAAAAAGTCACTTGGCACTATGCTAACAGAGGTTATGAAGTAGTGGAAACAAAACATTTATCGGCTCCAGCTGTCGATAAAGTCATAGCAAACGCACTCACAGTCCTAGACCTCTTGTTATCATCTCTCACATTCATATCCTTGCTAGGTTCTCCCCTATTTCCTCGCTTCTCAGGGTTCTTTTTAATTGACCCATTCCTAAGGGTTTCATCAGTTAACACACCAACTTTCAGTACAACACTCTGAATCATTTTTGGATCCGTTGCTGCCACCATCCCTCGGATCTGTAGAGCAAGGCCATACACGTACCTCTCAATCCTTCTGTTCTCAGGGGTAACTAAGTAAGGAACTATCTAGCCAACATGAGTTCCTATAGTATAGCAAGCATGGCCAGCGCGACCATGGCTTGATTCTAACAACCTCTGTTTACATCTTTTGCCATTTCTTTACTAGCAATACTCTTCCCTCATCAAACCTTAAAGTTATCCCATGACATAACTACAACACTCTCGACCTAATGGTGTTGAATTGAGAATTTCACCACTGTTAGAGGCCTTTTGCCCGACAACAAGAACCAGCGGTATACTTCAATTTTTTGTTATCCCACACCACTCATATCCTGAACCTGGACTCCATTTTTTTAATCAAACGGGTTGTAAAACTACAGCACCGTCCTTTTACCATCTACTCCTTATGGGTACAAGATAAGAACTTCCTTATACAGTAGAACCCCTTTCTATCAGTGTTACACAATGACATTCCTAAATCGCCCGGATGTTGTCATTGACGGCAGTGCCGCTTTGGTTTCCTTTATCGCCTGATTGGCTACCATTGTTTGCCTACATGGCAAAAAATGTGGGAATAAATATCGCAACTGTGTGCAAATGATGGTGGATCGTATTCAGGGACTCCGTATCACTCGTTATTCACCTTACTACCTTCCGCCACCTACTTGGCACCTTAACCATCAATACTTCACATTACCCTGATCACCAGATTGACCTCTAGTTCTACCACTACCTCTACCAGCTCATTTACCCGTTCCCCCTCCTCGTGATGCGGCAGCAAGCCGGCCAACACTTTGGGTCATCACCCTTGGCGGCATTATCCATACGAGGGAGAACATGGGCAACGTTAGATAAGCGAGAAGGTTACCATATATATAGTATAACTTAAATTATACTATGATACACATATTACGTCCTAGGTGTCAAACTCGATTTGTGTGAATGATAATACTAATTATGCGTGAGTCGTGATACGTTTATAACTACGTTGCCACCGTATTAATATTTGTATCCTTTCCCAATCGTACCCAGTATTAGGCTCACACATTTCAATGATCGACTTTTCTAATACGCTATACCATATACTCATATAAGCACGTATAAGCGGAACACCGCGCACATAGATCCTTTAAAATGCAAACTATATGAATGTTCAATGTTATAGTCTAGGATCCAAACCACCTAGTTCTTTATAACCTTGGCTCTGATTACCAATCTGTCACACCTCATCATAGGTGGAATCAAGGGAATGCAACATAATAATCAATCGTAACACAAGATACAAAATAAAGAAATCTAAAATGCATAAATGAAAGTGTCATGACGACCATCAACCTTAATAACCTTGAGTGATGTTCCATCGAAGAACACAATACATAGTCGCTTACAAATCCACTTGCCCACGCAGGGGTCCATACAAGTCTTAAACATTTACTCATCGTGTTTCAATAATCCATTAACATACTTTAAAAAGCAAGACTTCTTTAAACAATGATCCAAATAAATAAAAAAATAAAACCACCGGATATACTTAAAGTCTGCTAACATGCATCACAAATCTACTGACTCCATTTCCTTCACCTGAAAATGATACTCGAAAACGTCAACAATAATGTTGGTGAGCTCGTAGGTTTGACCTTAAACCCAGTTGTTTTTTTTTTTTTTTTATTGTTCCAATCTTTTTAACAGTGGAAATAGTGCTATATGACAATGATATATTTGCAAAATAACCCAGACTTAGCATTCCCTCACTAATCACGTACCAGGACCCTAGCATCTCACCCCTACTCCACCCACACCCCCACCACACACCACTAGTCACAAACCAGCATCTTTCCATGTCTTGGAGTCGCAACTCTGATATGTCATTTACGCACCTAAGGGGCCTACCAGCTGGAGCACTAGATTAAGGTAGGACCACACAAGACATGGCAAATCCTTGCCAATCACCCTTGCCGTGCATCGTAATGCATGCAAGTCCAATCAATTCACATAAGACATAGCAAATCCTTGTTAATCACATACATTGTCGCTGCATCTCGTGCGCAAATTCATTTTTTTTGTTTTTTCTTTCCTTGCTTACCATCTTTTTTGTGTCTTTGCGCTAATTCATTTTTTTTTTCCCTTAGTTCCTTTTTGCAAGTACCAAAGCATAACACATAATATTCACATAGCAGTCATAAGTACAAAATTGTCCCAAAACAAAATAATATTTCGCACAGTTAAGAAAATCACATTTCAAAACAATTTGAGTATCATTTTCCCCTTACAGAAAAATAGTAAAAATAAGCCTACGAGAACTAACCTCAAGCAAAGGTCTCAACCAGCCAACTCAATATCACACAAGCAAATGCATCGACGTCCAAACACGACCTAGTCCAGTTAATGCTCCATTTTAATCATTTATTTCCAAAACAGTTTTCAAGTTTGATGCATAGAGGTTGGACGCATGTTGTACGGTTACCTTTAACGTTTTAGGGGTGTGATGTTGACGACATAACTTCAAATGATACCATATCCCAACTCATATCTCGGTATAACATACTTATACTATTTAAGTAAATTAGTTATGTAATATAAGATAATAAATACTTATAATTATACTTTGATAAATCCATTCGGTACACTTAGTTACCATAAATATACCATTTATACTATACGAAATGGAACGTTTATTTACGCTAAACACTTTAGAGAAGTTTCGAGAAAATTATATTTTTCGTCTTTTAGTCGACTCGTTAAAATAATAATATTTTACTATTAAATCGAGAAAATCCCGTTTTAAGTAAAAATTCTAAGTATAGACTTTTTTACGAAATTTCGACATGACCCGTACGTTTATACTGCGTTTTTCAAGGTTTTCAAACCTTAAATTCAACCACTTTTCGCAAATTTCACCATTTTCCGACAAAAATCTAAAAATCACTTTCGAAAAGCTTATCAAGGCCATATTCCAACAAGGAATTTCAATTATCATTTCACATTATTTTCCACTTTCCAAAAGTAAAACTCACAAAATGACTAGTTAACGCTTATTGCGCTTTAAGGCCCAATAAGGGTCCATTAAGGCTTTTTATTTTTCATTATCACGTTTTAGCCAAAACAAAGCCCATTAGTATACATAGCTCAAATCTAATAGTCAAATAAGTGACTTGACCACAATATAAGTTCTCCAATAAGCCACGGCTTATGGAGCACTTATTGGGCCGCGAGCCCATAAGCTCCAAAATCTATATATATTAAGCTTAAAAATATGCTAATAAGCTACGTATCGTATTTGGTTATCACCATAAGCTATAATAATAGTCCACAAAATTACGACATACTAGAGTAATAACAAAAAAAATACTTCTTTTGTGTTTCTTTTCTTAACCGTGAGCTAATAAGCTCAAAATAAGCTTCGAAAATGCTTAAAGTAAGTCCAATAAGCTATTATTCAAAATAGACTAATTAGCAATAAATGTTTTTCAAACCATCTCGGCCTACAAATATCAAAACTAGCAAAACCTTATCCTTGTTTCCTTCTAGTTCGAACCCAAACCGTGCCCTAACATCCCATTTTATAAACTTTCACTTTTGATTTTTAACGATCGGGCCGTACAACTAACATCTATGCATCATTTACCATATAAAAGTACAAGTTAAATTTGAATTTGAAAGACTTACAAAAAGGGTCTTCAAAATAAATTTCGACGCGAACCGGACAACCCAAACGTTGTTTTAATGGATACCCGAACACTAGAAGCAACCCAAAAATATTCTAAACCACCATGCTCTTGGTCGAAAATCAAAAATAATCTTGTATGTGTGTGTGAAAGTGGCGGACGAACCACAAGAGAGAAAGAGGGTTTTAGTGTGTGTTTTTGATTTTGAAAATGTAAGAACTATGTGTAAAATGGTATCAATAAACTTTAGATGCTCTCCATTTAACAAGTAGATAAAAAAAATGCCTGGATGTCTACCTTGGTCTAGAGCTCATTGCAAGGTGATCATATGGGTCTCGGGTTTTTCTTTTCATGCCGGGTTTATTTAAAACTCATAAAACTTGATCGTAAAATATTCCTCAAAGTTACTTAGCATTTTTATTCACTTTAAAAATAATTTTGTAATATACTTGTGTTTTTACATGATATAATTTACACCGTAAACCTCCCAAAAACTCATTTGGAAATTAACTGATTGTCTCAGTATCGTTTTTCGGCATTATCTCAAAAAAATTCACGGCGTCAATCCACCCGGAACATAAATAACATATAATACTCCCTCAAAAGAGATTATTTACCTTTAATCCATAAAATATCTCACTCTCATACTAATATCAATCACCGTCAACACGATACATATTCTAATAAAACTGACAAACGTCAAATAGTCAAAGGACTAATATTAGAATATTCAAAACACAGAAAAGGCAAGGGCTACACTATAAGTCTTATCGGGTTCGAGTCGGGTTAACACGCGTCTATTTAAGAGTGTTATGCCTGTTTTTAGGTCCAATAACTCTCTATACAAATACTCAAAACTGGCTATGTGTTGTATTAAACGCCCCCAAAGAATTAAATAATGTTCCAGATAGTCACGTTTGATTCACCGTTAAATATGTCAGAATAAATCATAAGCCAATTTTCTTCCATCCAACTACTTAAAATTGCTCAGCTGTTAGCAAATCATTCATTCATTATTAGCACTAGACATGATTTCATTAACAATAATAAATCAATTATTTTATGAAAATAAATAGAAAATGAAAAAAGACCTGAGTAACATCGTCTGCGTTGTTAAGAGCATCTTTTTCTTCAACAGCGTTGACTAACGTAGCTGACGTCATCACCTCCTTCGTTGCGTCATCTTCTGATGACAACAAATTCAAATCGGAATCCATTGCTGTTAAGTGTGTGATGAAAATTGGAAGGAGAGTTGAAGAATAATTGAAAAAGAGTTATAGATTGAGAGATGAAGTGCAACAAATGATTTTGAGGAAAAGAGAAGAGAGAGAAACACACTTAACGTGTGTGAAATAAATGAGGAATAAAAGGATAAATAAAACATAAATAGATAGGAATATATGTTTAACCAATTAAATCTTAGTCTTCACCATTAGATTAAACTAAATGAATGGTGTGGATGTCTCCCTTAGTTTGCACCAAAATAATGGTTTACGTTTGAACTTTTTCTCAATAGGTAGCTAATGAGATTGAGGAGTGTAACTAGTGCAAAGTACACATCGGTAATGAGAGATTGCAACAAATTTTACTAGAAATCAGAGCTTTAGTGAAACACTCGAATTCTTCCATACCATTATTGATTTCACCCTCTAATTTTCAGTATTTATGTTCGTTTATTTTTTCTGGTGAAACGCAGATACCTGCAAATTTAGGTGTTGATGGAAGAACATATATGAGAAGAAAAATATTGATTATTACCATTTAACAATTGTTGTAACTTCATCGTTTATGTACTATTATTATTTAAAGATGATACGTTTGGTTTTATAATATCTTCCTAAGAGTTCTCAGTTAGTATAAAATTGTATGAATCTAATGTCTTATTCTATACTTACGAAACATTTTTTTTGGGTAAAATGTTGTTACACCCACAGTGGAATAGAATACTTACGAAACATTTAGAGTTCAATCGACCATCACTTCAATGAACAGTACAGTTTATCTGATATGTAGTTAGCAACCAGTATGTTCATATAAAGTGATATAGTACATCCTCCTGATACAACTTTTAGGCTTTACTACGAATAGGATTGATGAAGATGCATATCCTCTTGCGCAATGTGCAAGAATTTTCACTTGAAGTGTTATGCAAAAAAAACACATGACCCTCCCCTTTGCTCTCCAAAACATCTACTCTTCCTACCCATCCACTTTTTTGCATCACTTTTTTGTAATACAAACCCATACCCCTTAACTTATCCTTCTCACCAATACACACAAGTATCTTAGAGCACCTTAATCCCGAAACATTAGGGTCAGTGCCCGGGTTAAACAGCGGGTCATCCCTCGTTCGATCCACTGTTGGGTTTACCAAATTCCACAAATAGTCCTTCGCCGCTTCAAACTCCCTATCTTTCCTCGTCTTTGGTTCAATAGGTTCCTCCCCATTGAAAAATGGATGAAGCAAAACTAGGCCCTTGAGCTCGATTTTACTAGCAAGATTAAGGTTTAATCCAACCCGAATAGCCATATTGTGGGCAATTATTACGCCCCCACACCAAACTGATCACCACATAGTAACCACATTTTGATGATTCAGCTTAGTCGTTTAACCACTTGTTCAGGTCCTTGTCCAGAATCATTGGGAAGAAACCATCTGGATCGCTTCCCCTTGAATACCTCGTATACATTAGTTGGGATAGGATATTCTGGCGCTAGCCTGTAGTCAACCGAGACTGCAATGACATTAGATTCTCTTGTGATCAAGTTAAGTGTCGGGTGGTATGTTGATGAGGTGGCCGATTCTATCATGTACCCGCCTCCATGAAAATAGATCAGAGTGGGGAGTTTCTCATTCGAGGTAGCGAATTTAGGGATGTAAATTCTAACAGAAACGTTGTTTTTTGATGATAGGACGACGTCTTTTGATTGAAAAAAAAAGAAAAAAAAAAAAAAATAAAAATAAAAAATAAAAAAAAAAAAAAAAAAAAAAAAAAAAAAATAAAAAAGGAAAAAAAAAAAAAAAAAAAAAAAAAAATAAAAAAAAAAAAAAAAAATTAAAAAAAAAAAAAAAAAACACCAGTTTAAAGGATTCGGATCCAGCAGGGACCGTAGTTGTTCCAAGACATTCATTTCAAACCTACCGTCTTTGTGAATTCGACACCATCCACGAATTTCTAGCGGAACTTCTTCCGAGGTTGATATGTACGTCGACGGAGAAACAGAAAACATTTCTATGTGATTATCGATCTAAGATACCTTGTTTGTAATGTATACTCCACTATCCCACGAATAGTATATATAAGAACCAAAAGTAAATTAACAAATAAGTAAACTGTCATGCATGTGTTAAATAATATGCAAGATTGGTAATCAATATTGGCATTTTACGTATTGAAATGAAGTGGATAGTAATAAGCAAAAATAGACAACAATGTGATTACGACGTGATGGACATCACTTGTACGTTTGTTGCAAATAGAATAATATAAGTAAAAATGTAAACTTTGTTATCCATGATAATATATGTAGATGTCTCGGAAGGACTTTATCATAGCTCTGCTCAAATTGCAAATAAAATGTTTAACATAAGCTGGTTGATCGATAATCGAAATATACATAATACATGTTTAACTTCCAAGCGACAACTTTTTTTTTTTTTTTATGTTATAGATCATTAAAGGAAAAGACGAGATTGAAATACGTTGATGATTCTTAAACAAATTAAGTTGCAAAGTGCAAACGTTGTATTGGGTTCATGATACGACCCAAGCTTGGTTAGATTAGGGGCAGTCCGTGTTCAGTTAGAACTGAAACCCGGTTGATTCTGCTTAATTAGGGCCAAAATATAGTCGACAATCGAGATCACGTCCAAAGTGACCTTGCATGTACATACCTTGAAATAGAGTTTGAGGAAAAACATGAACCGAACCGAACCGAACCGAAGTTTACCGAGAAAAACCGAAATCGAACCGAACTGAATAGTTTGTGATTGGCGTAGTTTTCTTGGTTTTAACTCCGAACGACTGTCAAAATAAACGAACCGAAAACTATAAGAATATTACATAAAACCAAAAAATCTGGAAACGAAAATGGTCGGTTCGGCTCGGATCGGTTGGTCGGTCGGTTTCATGTTTTTCCTCAAACTCTATTTCAAGGTATGTACATGCAAGGTCACTTTGGAAGTGATCTCGATTGTCGACTATATTTTGGCCCTAATTAAGCAGAATCAACCGGGTTTCAGTTCTAACTGAACACGGACTGCCCCTAATCTAACCAAGCTTGGGGATGTATCATGAACCCAATACAACGTTTGCACTTTGCAACTTAATTTGTTTAAGAATCATCAACGTATTTCAATCTCGTCTTTTCCTTTAATGATCTATAACATAAAAAAAAAAAAAAAGTTGTCGCTTGGAAGTTAAACATGTATTATTTATATTTCGATTATCGATCAACCAGCTTATGTTAAACATTTATTTGCAATGAGCTGAGCTTATGATTAGTCTTCGACATTACTTTATTATCATGGAAACAAAGTTACATTTTACTTATTTTATCTTTTGCAACAACGTACAAGGAGTGTCATCACGTCGTATTCACATTTGTTGGTCTTTTTGCTTATTCTTATCCACTTCATTTTCAATACGTAAAGAATGCCAATATTGATACCAATCTGCATATTATTTAACTCATGCATGACAGTTTACTTTTGTTAATTTACTTTTGGTTCTTATATATACTATTCGTGGGATAGTGGAGTATACATTACAAACAAGGTATCTTAGATCGATAATCACATAGAAATGTTTTCTGTTTCTCCGTCGACGTACATATCAACCTCGGAAGAAGTTCCGCTAGAAATTCGTGGATGGTGTCGAATTCACAAAGACGGTAGGTTTGAAAGATTGGCTGGAACTACTACGGTCCCTGCTGGGTCCGATCCTTTAACTGGTGTTCAATCAAAAGACGTCGTCCTATCATCAAAAAACAACGTTTCTGTTAGAATTTACATCCCTATAACTCGCTACCTCGAATGAGAAATCCCCACTCTGATTCTATTTTCATGGAGGCGTGGTACATGATTGAATCGGCACATCATCAAAACGTACCACCGATCACTTAACTTTGTTCACATGAGAATCTATGTCAATGCAAGTCTCAGGTTGACTACAGGCTAGCGCCAGAATATCCTATCCCAACTATGTACGAGGATTCATGGGAAGCGATCAGATGGGTTGCTTCCCATGATTCAGGACATGGTCCTGACAAGTGGTTAAACGACTATGCTAATCTTAAAAATGTGTTTCTATGTGGTGATAGTGTGGGGGCTAATATTGCCCACAATATGGCTATTCGGGTTGGATTAAACCTTAATCTTGCTAGTAAAATCGAGCTCAAGGGCCTAGTTTTGCTTCATCCATTTTTCAGGGAGGAAACCTATTGAACCAAAGACGAGGGGTAAGATAGGGGTGTTTGAAGCGCACGAAGGACTATTTGTCGGTATTTTGGTAAACCAAAAAGGGGACTCGAAAGGGATGGACCGTGTCTTAACCCGGGCACTGACACATTAAGGTTTCGGGATTAAGGTGCTCTCTTAAGATACATTGTGTCTATTGGTGAGAAGGATAAGTTAGGGTATGGGTTTTTTATTAAACAAAAAAAGTGACGCAAAAAAGTGGGTTATGGGTAGGAAGAGCTAGTTGTTTGGGAGAGCCAAAGGGTAGTGGTCCATGTGTTTTTTTTTTGCGTAACACTTCAAGTGAAAATTCTTGCATATTTCGCAAGAGGATATGCATCTTCATCAATCCTATTCGTAGTAAAGCCTAAAAGTTGTATCAGGAGGATGTACTATATCACTTTATATGAACATACTGGTTGCTAACTACATATCAGATAAACTGTACTGTTCATTGAAGTGATGGTCGATTGAACTCTAAATGTTTCGTAAGTATAATCTTTTAAATGTTTCATAAACCCGCGAGGGGGATACATGCTATAAACCATGAATGCAAGTATTTTTTTGTATGCTATCTTGATACATTATTGCCTAAGTCCCTAGTTTTGCCATTAAGTCCTCACTATCATGAACCGTTAATTACTCGTTGAGGTAAGCGCGAATGATGTGAATATATCTATTTGGGACTGGACTCCCCGTTGGTGTACCTATACCGTCGGTAACCAATAGCACACATTTGAATAATTTTACGAGTGTTTTGGCAAAGACACCCGTTGGGGTAATTATTTGTGATTATTTAACCTAAGATTTCAGTGTCATGAGCTTAGGGCAATAATACTATTTTTCATGATAATTGTATGTGTTACAATTATTACAAACTATGGGTGTATAACAACGTAACCCACTATTAAGCTTGTATTCAAAACTGTTAACTATAAACTTATGAATTTCACTCAACCTTTGTGTTGACTTTTTAGCATGTTTATCTCAGGTAACTGAACATCTTATGACACAGACTTGAAGATGGCTAAACTGTTATCATTCAAACTTTATGTTTTCATGTAGATTTTAGGACCTCTGTTTGTAAAAACTCTGATGAAATAATGAATGATAACTTATCTTTTAAAAACGTCTCTTTCGAGTCGTTTTCTATGATTATAACTGTTGTCCTATGAAATAATACCCCAGATTAGCTTCCGCTGCTATATGTCAAAAATGGGGGTGTTATACCTCTAGAGTTCAGTGTTGGTGACTATGTCTTGCTCAAATTATCGCCTTGGAAAGGTGTGGTACGCTTTGGGAAGAAAAGGAAGCTAGTGCCTAGATTTGTTGGTCCTTTTGAGGTCATTGAGAAGGTAGGTCTAGTGGTCTATAGGTTAGATTTACTTGAGGAGCTCGATGGTGTTCATGACACATTCCACGTGTTGAACCTTAAGAAGTGTTTGGCTGACCCGACACTGCAAGTACCGTTAGATGAGATCCGAGTTGATGCTAAGTTGAATTTTGTGGAAGAGCCTATGGAAATCTTAGAACGAGAGTTCAAGAAACTTAAGCGGAGTAGAATTGCGATCGTCAAGGTTCGGTGAAATTTGAAATGTAAACCTAAATTTACATGGGAACATGAGGATCAGATGAGACTTAAGTATCCGCATTTGTTTAGTGCTGGTATTAGCTGAATTTCAAGGGTGAAATTCTTTTAAGGGGATAGAATGTTACCCTTGCCTTTTTGTGAGTTTTGAATGTTCTAAATTATTTCTTTGACTATTTGACTTTGTCATTTTATGTTAGAACAAGTACCGTGTTGATGGTGGTGATTTATGTGATTGAGGTGTTTTATGGTTAAATGGTGTATAATAATCCTTTGTAGAGGATATTATTTTACTGATTATGTTTCGGGTGGTTTGACCCGTGAATAGCGTGAAATGCTAAAAACGAGTCCCGACACGTCTGATA
Organism: Tanacetum coccineum; assembly: GCA_026074375.1. Classification (NCBI taxonomy): domain Eukaryota; kingdom Viridiplantae; phylum Streptophyta; class Magnoliopsida; order Asterales; family Asteraceae; genus Tanacetum; species Tanacetum coccineum. The sequence continues at coordinate 56,297 of BQNB010007457.1, read as the reverse complement.
ATGTTCAAAATGATTTTTGGGAAGTTTAATAAGGAAATGAGTCGTGTAAATACTCTAAGTTATGGGAAAAGTATTTTTAAAGTGAATAAAAATGTTAAGTAACTTTTGGAACTATTGTACGATCAAGGTTTTTGAGTTTTAAGTAAACCCGACACAAAAAGAAGCAATCTTGAGCCCCTTTGGATTCCAACCGGTTATAGACATAGGAAGGGGACATGGAGGCACTATTTTAGCTACATGGTCCAAGCTTTAGTACTACATATCTTGTTTTCTTCTCACAACACTCATAATCCATGTTTGTAGATCATTTTTCTTCTCTTTTTCTCTTTTCTTGTTCGTCTGACCTAAAACACACACACACACACACTTATAATTTTTAAACTTTATCAAAAACATGAAGATTTTCGGAGTCGTGGGTTGATTCTAGTGTCCGGGTTATTGTTTAAACTACAATTGGGTAGTCGGTTCGCGTTCGTTCTCGCTTTTCAAAACCCTCTTTGTAAGTTTTATAAGTTTTAATTTAACTTGTACTTTTGAGTGTAAAATGATGCATAGATTTTAGTTGTACCGTTCGTTTGTTGAAAATTGTAAGCGAAAAGTTTATAAATGATTATTTAGGGCACGTTTTGGGTTCAAACAAAAAGGAAAGAAAAGTAAGGTTTTGTTAGTTTTGATATTGTGGTCGTGATTGTTGAAAAACATTTATTGCTAATTAGTTTATTTTGGATAATAGCTTATTTAGCTATTTATAAGCACTTTTCGGCTTATTTTGGGCTTATTATGGTTCGAAGACCACAAGAAAGCAATTATATGTGTTTTTGGTTATTACCCTAATATGTCATATTTTTGTGGACTATTTTTATAGCTTATGGTGATAACCAAATATGATACGTAGCTTATTAGCTTATTTTTAAACTTATGGAATTGGTTTTGGAGCTATTGGGCTCACGGCCCAATAAGCCTAAATAAGCCTTGGCTTATTGAGTGCTTATTGTGGTCCGGGTTACTTTGTTACTTATTGATTTGGACTTATATATACTAATGGACTTTAGTATTGGGTTTAAAACATATTTTGGATAAGTAAAACTTTTAATGGATCCTTATTTGGCCTTAAAGCCGAATAAGCGTTAACTAGTCGTTTTGAGAGTTTTTATTGACTTTTGGGAACCAAAATGTACTCATGAAATGTTACTGAAAGTCGTTTTGGAAAAAGGTGATTTAATAAGCATGGCGAAATGTGATTTTGAGGTTTTGTCAGAAAATGTTGAAATTTTGAAAAGTGGTTAAAATTAAGGTATCAAAACCTTGGAAAACGTTGTATAAACGTACGGGTCATGTTGAAATTTCATAAAAAGTCTATACTTAGTAATTTTACCCAAAACGCAATTTTCAATAAAATAATAAAATATTATTATTTTAATAAGTCGACTAAAAGACGAAAATGTACTTTTTGAAACTTCTCTAAAATGTTTAGTATAAATAAACGTTTCATTTTCTATAATATATACGATTAATTAATGGTAACTAAGAGTACCGAATGAGTTTACCGAAGTATATTTATAAGTGTTTATTATAAGAATTTTCTTATATTACTCTACTTTATTATTGAATAGTCTAAGTATGTATATTATATTGCGGTATGAATTGGAAGTATGATACTTTTGAAGTTAAGCTGTCAACCATCACACCACTGAAAACAATAAAAATAACCGTACAACGCGCATCTGACCTCTATGCACCAAACCCGAAAACTGTTTTGGAAATTGATGTCTAAGTGGAACATTAATTGGACTAGGTCGTGTTTGGATGTCATTGCATTTGCTTGTGTGATTTTGAGTTGGTTGGTTGAGACCTTTGTTAGAGGTGAGTTCTCGTAGCCCCACTTTTTAAATCTTTTCCGTTGGGAGAAAATGATACTCAAATGTGTTTTGAACTATTTTTCTAAATTGTGCGAAATGTGGTTTTGGTTTTTGGGACAATTTATGTGCTTATGACTGCTATGTGAATATTATGTGGTATGATTGTGTCACACCCCGCCAAGGCGAAAACGCGAGGCGTAACGAGAATGGATATCATCACAACACAATGGTGTCTATATAGAGAACTATAATGCATAAAAGAAACCAAGGTATGGACACAAAGTGTCATGAAAATACCCAAACAACATAAAAGATAACTGGCGTTTTGTATTGAAGCAAAGGGGGTTCACGTCAATACCAAGACATGCAAAACATCCAAAATAAACCTAAGCAGTTGAAATCAACAACATTCAATATTCATTCATGCATGAAATAAACTAGGAGATTAAACTCCACAAATAGCCTGTGGTCTCTCTAGCCACTCCTCTTATTCTCAAGATCCTCACCTGAAAATGATGCTTAAAAATGTCAACACAAAGGTTGGTAAGAGTCATAGGTTTACGACACACATTTCAAACTTTCAATCAACTACTGTGATTAATAAAATAGAACATGGCAGGACAATTAGGCTAGCTATAATACATGCTAACATGCATACATACAAAACAACCACAACTAGGACGGAACGTGTCCCACGATCCAAGTCACACCAAAATATCACACAGTAATGGGCATCCTCCGATCGGAATCACACAATAATAGGTAGAAACTTTACCCTCTGATCAGAATCACATAGTAATTGGTAGGAACGTTACCCTCCGATCCAAATCACACATCATGGGTAGGAATGTTACCCTCCGATCCAACAACACATAAACATTTAGCACATATCATACAATAGCCACATAAATGTCTATGCATCAATTAAACCACATAATCACAGCAATTAAAACATTTCAAAACCATTTGCATCATTTCTATCCCAAGTTAAAAACAATGTAAAAAGAGGGACTATGAAAATCACCTGATGCTCAACGCAGCTTCCCAAATTTCCTAGCAAAAAACTACACAATAAAATATAAACGTGTTACACGCGACTAAGCCAAATGCTTAAGTCCATGCAACAATCATATGATGGATGTCTAAGGTTTTACATACCTCCATGGGTCACCCCGGCACCATGCCTAACTTTAATCATCTCATTTACTCATAAGTCTACTTAACTACATTTTACCCAAAAATGCAGAATTTTAGTGTCACTTTTCTAACTTTCAACCCTTATCTACCGAACCTAATAAATTATCCAATAAATCACCTATATACAATTATGTGTTTACTAACTACCTCATATTCCCCAAAAGTTATTCTCATGTGCAAATGCCTCAAATAATTTCTCAACTCAAAGGTACCCAGATTCAGATCTGAACGTGCACCAAAAAGTTTGGTTTTTCTAAAAATACTTAGACAATGAATTAGGACTTGTGCTTTGTGCTGGCGTTAATAGACACATGAAATATGACCTCTGATTTTTGGCTAACCTCAATTCAACTTTTAAGTAGGGGTTTTACCTCTCTAATTTTGATCCAAATCTGACCTGTATTTACTATTTTAACAACTTTTCTTGTAACAACCATTTGACTAACTTCCATACCTCAAAAACCTTCGAGGCTGGACTTTTTAAAAACTAGACTCTCTGAACTACAATTTGGGCATGAGATTCACCCCTTAACTCATTTCTATCATCAAGATATCATTTGTTAAACACGACTCAAAATTTGCCAAACCATAATTCACAAATTAACATGTTTTAATCCTAACCGTTTGCACCAATATGACCCTAATCAAACCTTAAATGCACTAGCATGACCATTACATCATTAATTACCGAAGTTTTAAACCCTAATGATCCACCATGATAATTGTTACATGATTTGAAAAGGATGACAAGGTTAGATCATTACCTAGCTTACCTTCTTGCTCCTAACACCACAATTCTTGTACAATTCTTGGATCAAATTTTTTATCTTCCTTGTTCTTAGGGGAGAGTCATACGGCACACAAGAGGAGAAGGGGAGGCAACAAATGAGCTAGGGTTTTCTTATTTAAGCTAACTAAATAGAATCCCAATCTAACTAAACTTGTGATTAGATATAATACAATTTTTTTCTTTCTTTTACAAACCGATCGCCCCCCCCCCTTTTATACATATTTTTATATTTATTTATTTATTAATTAATTATACAATTACTTTCATTACCTTAATTTCTTACAAAAACCTTGGTAAAATTGGTAAACCTTTTTGCATAAAAACTATATATACTAACTTTCTATTTATAACTTTCATTTCCCAAAAATATTTTCTATATTTAGAAAGTTCATTACTAACTCTCGCAATTCACGAACCTAATTCATTTATAATATATAATACTTTCCCTATTAATCCAACACATAATTATCCACATATTGACGTAGCAATGCATGCAAACACATCATCATTTCCATTATCGCTACACGTGAACAAAATGGAATACCCATCAAATATCTCAAACTCATTCAAAAATGAGATGAACACGCACCTCAGAATGATAATCATGCACACAGATAAAGTCACATAGATCACAAATATAACACATATAAACACTTAGCCAACTCTAAAAGGTATGACTAACCTGCTCAAGTCACGGTTGTCACAGTATCCCCTCCTTAAGGAAATCTCATCTTGAAATTTAACTAGCCAGTTCAACAGCACGATTAACAAATAACTAATGATACTTAGACTTCATATGGTCTTCGCGCTCCCAAGTAAACTCGGGACCACACTTTGAATTCCAATGAACTTTTAAAAGTGATATCTTACTACGCTTAAAACTCCTAACCTCACGGTCTATAATCTCTACGGATTCCTCAACAAAATGAAGAGTCTTGTCAATCTTGATTTCATCTAATGGCACATGCAGATTAGCATCCGCCAAACACTTCTTCAAATTTGACATGTGGAATGTGTCATGCATACTACTCAATTCCTCAGGCAATCTTAACCGATAAGCTACAGGGCCGATCCTTTTAAGGATCTCGAATGGTCCTACATACATCGGTGCTAACTTGCCTTTTGCTCCAAAATGAATCATGCCTTTCCAAGCCGACACCTTTAATAACACATGATCTCCAACCTCGAACTCCAACGGCTTACGTCTATTATCAGCATAACTCTTTTGACAATCCATCGCCGCTTTGAGCTTTTCCTTTATCAACACTACCTTATCAGTTGTTTCTTGTACCAGTTCGGGTCCAATCAAACTACATTTCCTTCCATACAATGCTTCGAACGGAGCACATCGAATGCTTGAATGATAACTATTGTTGTAAGAGAATTCAACTAACGGTAGGTGAACATCCCAATTGCCACCAAAGTCAATAACACACGCCCTTAACATATCCTCCAAAGTCTGAATCGTACGCTCACTTTGTCCATCCGTTTGAGGGTGATAAGTTGTACTCATATCCAATCGCGTCCCTAAAGCTTTTTGTAATGTTTGCCAGAAACGTGATGTAAACCGTCCATCACGATCCGAAATAATCGACATGGGATTATTTGATGATGACAAAACAAAAAAAATTCTTGCACGAACTTCCCTGAAGTTAAGGTCATGGATCTCCCTGAATGAAATAAACTTCCTTGTAAACTGCTTCCCCTTAACTTATGATCATGCCACCACACATAATCTTCTTCCCCTTTTTGTAATCATCGAATAAAGGTCTTCTGTAGATATGCAACTTGGATCATAACAGCTACAAATCATATACACCAACTACCAATCCAGCCTTCTAATACTCAAATTGCCCACCATTACGCACAATAAGAAAAATAAATCTGAGCAGTAGAAATTTAAACTAGCAGTAGTAATAAAGATCATCAGTAGTAACAAAACATTTCACTTCAAGTGGTGCATGAACATATCCTGATGGTTAAATATTTTGTCAATAAGCTTTCTCTGAAACCAATATGTTTACCATCTCTTGAATCTTCAAATTCTGTAGGCTCTTTGTAATGATTACTGATGAAGAAAACTAAGTATAACAAACTTGATGTAGAAGTAGAATAACCCAAACTTGTGTCTTATATCTTGTACTATCCACGTGACGTCAAACTTATAAATAAATCTGTGAAATATAAGTAGATCGCAACCTCTTGACAAAAATCATCATCTTCAAAGAGACACATACTAAGTGATAGCAAATGTACGCATTGAGCACCATAAGAGAAATCACACACCTTTGCTAGATTTTGACAAGTCTTCGTCACAACATTGAAAACACAAACAAGTTACCTCCTGCTAAAAGGTATGATAAAACACAAACCCAAATAATTCTACTTCACCGTCAAATAAGTGATAAACAACCTTCTTTGTAATCAATTAATCCAAGAAATCAAAAATACGATCCTTTTAAACATTTAAGAACATTTAAAATAAATCCTAATCTGTTGTCTTCCCTTTAAACGAAGTATATCCAAACCATGTGTGTGTCATTCGATATCTGTCATAACTGGCAGTATAAACTTTCCCATGGCAGTAGTAACAAATATACCCAAGCAGTACTAAAAATTTAACAAGCAGTACTAACTTACTCCTTGCTCCCATGCTTAGCAACGCTTTATCTGTTACAAAACTGTCGCTAATCTGTTACAAAACTGTCGCTAATCCGTTACTACACTGCATTCTCCTTCCTCCCATAGCTTTTAGCGACGCTTTAAGTGTCACTATTTTGTAACTAATCATTATTCTCCTTTCTCCCATACTATTTAGCGACACTTTAAGTGTCACTAATCTATCACTGAAGTGTCACTAATTCTTTCTTTCACCTGGCAGTACAAACTATATACGAGCAGTATAAACTTGAACACGTACAACTACTTTCTTTCTTCATCATTAGCAGCATTAATACTTATCGTTGATCCTAAACATCACAAAGTAATGAATAAGCTGTAGTAACCAATGTCAAGTCCAAACAATACAAACTTCCTTCTTTCAAAAACAATTTCAAAGCTACTCCTTTTTTACAAATGCAAACACATTGCTTGTAATACTCTAGCAATATTAATACTAACCAAAAGCAGTATTAATTTTCTTTCACCCAAATAGTAGTAAAGACCAATTCTAATTCCAAGCAATTGGAACTACGTTTAATTATGCTAGTAGAAACCAATACTAACAACAATACCTGCTATCAACGCCTAGCAGTACTAATATGTATATAACAAGTAGCAGTACTAACATCATTAAGGACAACATCTTGGCAGTACAAACATATAACTGGCAGTACTAATAGAATAAGGACAGTACAAAGTATACCTTGAATATATGCACTTTACGATTTTAACCAGTAACCTTAGTCATATTAGTTTCTTTTCCAATATCCTTACTTGATAAATACAATCCACAAGTAAGACTATTCGTCCACCAGTATTAGTACTTTAATCATTCGTCATCCAACTGCCATCAATTAACACAACCATCATTCTGCTCAAATTAGTTGTGAAACCCTAGTTTCACCCGTTGAACCTCACGTTACATATAAGTTCAAAAACCCTTTGACGAATTAAGGTTTTCTTACACCAAACTTCTGGCAATGATTATGAACCTTTGCACCTTCACACTTTTAAATAATAGTGTTTCGTTAGTCGTTTAAAAGCAACACAACGAACCAAGAATATAAGATCCAAAGAACCAGTAATATGTAAACCACACTTTCTATTTTCTAAATTAGGGTTTAAGAGAAACCCTAATATTATTGAATGTAACAAGTCTCCAAAAATAGAAAATTCATCTTCTTATTCTTCAAAAATTCTACTTCAAAACAAACCTTGTAGATCTTAGATCGAGAGCCACGAGGCTTTGATACCAACTGTGGAGATCGTTATGACCTCTTAGATCGTTTAAGACTCAGATTTTTTAGATCTAATCTAGGATTACAAACATCAAAGATAAACAATTATGCAACGGAATAATAACAATAAGAACAATTATGTTTTCAAGGTTTTCTTTATTCCATACGATTCTACCTTGCCCCAAATCTATACTTTGGGACTACTAACTAACTATTAACTATCTAGCTAACTAACTACTAACTAACATGTACACACACACGTTTTCTAGACTCTCATTAGGAGAGTTCAATGTTTCTGAGATGTATATAAACCTATGTTTATGGTCTCTTTATATAGGGAGAGATCAAGACTTACAAAGGAAGTAAATCAATTAGATAAGGAAACTATTGAAGTCAATTTAAATACTTTCCTAATCATTATCTTGTAAATCTTTAACCAGATCTTCATAATTCTCCACCAGCTTGTAGAATTCTGATCTTGATGATTTAGTCCTTATGTTTCATTATGTTGCTCTTTTGTCTCATTAAATCTGTAAACCCAACACTCATATCCAATCGCGTCCCTAAAGCTTTTTGCAATGTTTGCCAGAAACGTAATGTAAACCGTCTATCACGATCTGAAATAATCGACATGGGAACTCCGTGTCGTGTGACTATCTCATCAATGTACAACTTTACCAATCTCTCAGTACTATAATCCTCTCGTGTCGCTAGAAAATGAGCCGACTTGGTCAGCCTGTCGACTATTACCTAAATCGTATCATGCCCACTCTTCGTCTTAGGTAACTTGGTGATAAAATCCATAGTGATTTTATCCCATTTCCACTCGGGTATCTTGAGTTGTTGCAATAATCCTGAAGGCCTTTGATGCTCAGCCTTCACCTTTGAACAAGTTAAACATTTGCTAACATAAGTAGCAATATCCCTCTTCATTCCCGGCCACCAGTACATATCTCGAAGATCATGGTACATCTTATCCACTCCAGGATGTACAGAGTACCTAGTCTTATGAGCTTCGTCCATAATTATCGTTCTTACATCTCCTACTAACGGAACCCATATGCGGTCCATAAAGTATAAAATATTGTCTTCTTTCTATTCCATATATTAATCTAAACCATGTAGCCTTTCTACAAGTACGTTCTCTTGCTTGAACGCCTCATTCTAGGCTGCTAGTATCATTCCTCTTACTCCAGACTGAATAGTCATAGCCATTGCTTGTACACGTCTAGGTTTCACTCGTTTCTTCCTACTTAATGCATCTGCCACCACATTCGCCTTACCTGGATGGTAGCGAATCTCACACTCATAGTCACTAAATAACTCAATCTACCTCCTTTGACGCATATTCCACTCCTTTTGATCAAATATGTGTTGAAGGCTCTTGTGATCCGTGTAGATGACACTCTTCGTACCATACAAATAATTCCTCCAAGTTATAAGGGCAAACACAACTTCTCCCAACTCTAGGCCGTAAGTTGTATAATTCTTCTCATGGATCTTTAGCTGTCTTGATGCATAGGCAAGTACTTTACCTCTTTGCATGAGTACACAACCTAATCATTGGTTCGATGCATTACAGTAGACTATGAAATCTTCAACCCCATTAGGTGGTGACAATAACGGTGCATTATACAAATTATTCTTCAAAGTCTGGAAAGCCTCTTCTTGTTCCACACTCCACTCATACTTTTTGTTTTTCTGAGTCAACGAAGTAAGAGGTTTAGCAATCTTAGAGAAATTTGCGATAAAACGTCGGTAGTAACGTGCTAACCTAAAAATGATCGAATTTCAGACTATGTTGTAGGAGCTTTCAAATTCTTTACCGCCTCAATCTTACTTGGATCCATGTGAATACCATTCTGGTTGACCACGTGACCAAGGAAATGGACTTCTTGCCACCAGAACTCACACTTAGAGAATTTAGCATACAACTTCTCCTTCTTCAGCAATTCCAACACCAACCTCAAATGAACCTTATGTTCCTCCTTAGACTTTAAGTAGATCAAAATGTCATCAATGAAAATAATGAAAAACTTATCTAGGTACGATTTACAAACATGGTTCATCAAATCCATAAAGACTGTTGGTGCATTGGTTAATCCAAAAGGCATAACCGTAAACTCAAAATGTCCGTATCTTGTTGGAAACACGGTCTTAGGAATATCATACTCATGTACTCGGAGCTGGTGATAACCCGACTGAAGATCTATCTTGGAGAAATGACGTGCTCCTTGTAACTGATCAAATGCACATGCGAAAAGAGCCATCCTTCTTCTTAACAAATAACATAGGTGCTCCCTACGGAGAATGATTTAGTCGTATGAAACATTTGTCTTACAACTCTTGAAGCTGCCCAGACAATTCTTGCATTTTCGAAGGTGCTAGACGATATGGATACTTCGCAACCGACGTCGCTCCAGGAACTAAGTCTATGAAGAACTCAACTTGTGGTTTCGGTGGTAATCCCGACAAGTCTTCCGGGAACACATCAACAAAATCTCGTACGACGAGAATCTCGCTTAACATAGGTTCATCTACCTTCGTGTTCATCAGGGCTTTGGCGAGCCCTAGAGTACGTTCCCCTTGAACCCTAAGTATCCCACCACCTTCTAACGGTATCTCAACCACTTTATCATGGCACACTATTACAACCTTATTCTTGGACAACTAGTCCATCCCCATAATCACATCGAAGCTTTCATGACCCAACGGTATCAAATCTATGATGAACAAGAAATTCCTAGTTCTAGTTTGTAGTCACGGATAATCTTATCAACTTCTACTTTCTTACCATCTGCTACTTCTATCACATATCCAGGGTTTACAATACTAGGTTTCACATTTAGTAAAGGCGCAAAATTAGTAGAAATGAAACTAAAATCATCTCTAGAATCGAAAAGTAAGGTAGCAAAATGATCGTTCATTGAAAAAGTACCCAGCACGACGTTAGCATCCTGAAGAGCATCGACTGCATTGATATTAAAAGCCCTTCCTTTAGCCGGATTCCCGTTATTTTGGGCATTACGGTTGCCCTTCAAAGCCAACGGATTTCCTACTTGACCAGGTGCTCGGTGCATTTTGGGACAAGTATTGTAAAGGTGATAAGGACTACCACATTCATAACAAACCCTCTGATTATAACCCATCCTAACAGCATTCACAGGAGCCACTTGCTTCAACGGTGCCCGACAATCTTTAGCAAAATGTCCTGGTTTCTAACAATTGTAACACAATCTGCAAGGTCTATTTTCTGGATGATAGGAATAACACTTAGCACACTTAGGATATGGGCCTACAAACTTATTTTTAGGAGGATCTGTCACCACAAAACCTGTCCCCACTTTTGCCTTCTTATTATCTTTCCATGACCCTCCTGATTTACTTGTCTCTTCCACTCCCTTTCTTTTCTCATTACCCTTCGTCAGTGTACCACAGTTGACTGCCTTATCAGTAAGTATCCCAGCCCTAAGAATTACACTCTGTATTATGGTTGGTTGGGTCATTCGAAGCATTCCCTGAATCTTAGGAGCCAAACCAGCTATGTACCTCTTGATGCGTGATGACTCAGGAGTAACTAGGTACGGAACCAGCTTGGCCAATTCATGAAACCGATCAGTGTAGGCGGCATGATTAGCTCCCACCATCTTATGATTCCAAAACTCATTTTCTAACTTCTCTATTTTGTTGCTTGGACATAACTCTTCTACAAGTAACGCTTTAAAATCAGCCCATGACATACCTATTGTAGCTTCATGACCTCTTGCTTGAACTTGGGTGTTCCACCAAGTCAAAGCCTTGTTTACAAACGAGCTAGCAACAAACTTCACTCTTTAATTCTCAGCACATCCATTATTGTCAAATACTGACTCCATTTTCTTGATCCATCGAGTAAGTGCTATCGCACCTCATTTTCCATCATACTTTTTGGGATTGCATGCCATGAATCCCTTGTAAGAACATCCGTTGTTTCCACCATTACCATTCCCACCACCACTATTAGCATTTGCATTGTTCACATTATTAGTTACTTGGGTGACAATTTAAGGAAGGATGTTTTGCCATTGATGCGCGATGATAGCAGCAATGTCAGGATTTTGATTATCATCGTTCCCACTTCGACGGGTTGGAGCCATTTCTATAAAAGATAAAATTTATATATATTAGACGATATAATAAGGATTTTCAATCCTATAATCTTATCATACTCTACACATTACCATATACATACAAGTATAACCAGCATATAACACGTCAACATCAATCCATGTAATCATACTTGTAAGTCCACTTATGTTGTGGCGCATGTATAATTATGTTGGCCACCATAACTATAGATGCTCCCTTCCACAGATGTACTCCCTCCTATGACCATACTTCTCCATGTTAACAAAACATATAACACATAATTCACATCAAACAAATCACCACACATGCAAATAATCCAACAATTACTTAAGTCTTAATATTAAAATACTTAAACAAAATCCAATAACCAAAAGTAGACATTCTTAAACATGGCTCCAACCAAAGTCAAACAACTAAAATCTTAAAACTTAGAACGAGACGGATAGTCAGGTATTGGGTCGAACTCCACTCTCACAAGTGTCTTCTAACTCATTACACTTGGGTCAACTCCTTGTTGTGGACTCGAGATCTGAATCACTGTAAGATACTACATAACTCAAAAACTTGTAGTTTGGCCCTTTTTCAGGAGCTTCCTTCGATCCCTTCTTTTCAGGCTCTTCTTCTTCCTTCGATGGCGTGTATCTAGGAAACTTTCAAAGAAATTTGGAGACAGTACCAGCAATCATTTTTGTTTCCAACTTCATAATCATTTCTCCATCAACTTCCTTCATAGTCAGCTTTTCTTCAACTCGGCACGGGTATAGGTCAATAGGTATTCGGATTTTGCGGTTAATCTGCTTCAACCAAATTCTAGTCTTTGGATCAGTGAAGCCCTTACGTCCAGTTGCATGGGCAATTCCCCAACAAAACTTCTTATGGTCAGGGGGAGACATGGCTAAATTATTAAAGACGTAGTATATACCATATCAGATAATGGTAGACGAAATAACTAAATGAAAATTAAACAAAATGAGATAATAAAAGCTATGCAGTTAGGGGGGAAGCATAATAGTTATAAGGCTAAACACTTAAGCCCTAAAATGCATTTATATAAAGGACTCCTAGGTTATAGTCTAGGCTCAGCCATCTACTTCTCTATAAACTAAGGCTCTGATACCAATCTGTCACACCCCGCCAAGACAGAAACGCAAGGCGTAACAAGAGTAGATATCATCACAACACAATGGTGTCTATATAGAGAACTACAATGCATAAAAGAAACTAAGGTATGGACACAAAGTGTCATGAAAAATACCCAAACAACATAAAAGATAACTGGCGTCGTGTATTGAAGCAAAGAGGGTTCACGTCAATACCAAGACATGCAAAACATCCAAAATAAACCTAATCAGTTCAAATCAACAACATTCAATATTCATTCATGCATGAAATAAACTAAAAGATTAAACTCCACAAGCAGCCTATGGTCTGTTTAGCCACTCCTCTTATTCTTAAGATCCTTATGATGCTCACCTAAAAATGATGCTTAAAATGTCAACACAAAGGTTGGTGAGAGTCATAGGTTTACGACACACATTTCAAACTTTCAATCAATTACTATGATTAATAAAACAGAACATGGCAGGACAGTTAGGCTAGCTATTATACAGGCTAACATGCATACGTACAAAACAACAACAACTAGGACAGAAGGTGTCCCGCGATCCAAATCACACCAAAACATCACACAATAATGGGTACCCTCTGATCGAAATCACACAGTAATGGGTAGAAACTTTACCCTCCGATTGGAATCACACAGTAATGGGTAGGAACGTTACCCTCTGATCCAAATCACACAACATGGGTAGGAACGTTACCCTTCGATCCAACAACATATAAACATTTAGCACATATCATACAATAGCCATATAAAATGTCCATGCATCAATTAAACCACATAATCACAGCAATTAAAACATTTTAAAACCATTTGCATCATTTCCATCCCAAGTTAAAAACAATGTAAAAAGAGGGACTGTAAAAACTCTCCTGATGCTCAACGCAGCTTTCCAAATTTCCTAGCACAAAACTACACAATAAAATATAAACGTGTTACACGCAACTAAGCCAAATGCTTAAGTCCATGCAACAATCATATGATGGATGTCTAAGGGTTTACATACCTCCATGGGTCACCCCGACACCATGCCCAACTTTAACTATCTCATTTACTCATAAGTCTACTTAACTACATTTTACCCGAAAACGCAGAATTTTAGTGTCACTTTTCTAACTTTCAACCCTTATCTACCGAACCTAATAAATTCTCCAATAAACCACCTATGTACACTTAGGTGTTTACTAACTACATCATATTACCCAAAATTTATTCACATTTTCAAATTCCTCAAATAAATTCTTAACTCAAAAGTATCCAGATTCGGATTGAACGCGCACCAAAAAGTTTGATTTTTTTAAAAATAATTAGACAATAAATTAGGACTTGTGCTTTGAGCTGGAGTTAATAGAGACATGAAATATGACCTCTGATTTTTGGCTAACTTCAATTCAACTTTAAGTAGGGGTTTTATCTCTCTAATTCTGACCTAAATCTGACTCGTATTTACTGTTTTAACAACTTTTCTTGTAACAACCATTTGACTAACTTCCCGACCTAAAAAACCTTTGAGGCTGGACTTTTTGAAAACTACACTCTCTGAACTACAATTTAGGCATAAGATTCACCCCTTAACTTGTTTATATCATCAAGATATCATTCATTGAACACGACCTAAAATCTGTCAAACCCTAATTCATAAATTAACATGTTTTAATCCTAACCGTTTGCACCAATATGACCCTAATCAAACCTTAAACGCACTAGCATGACCATAACATCATTAATTAAATAATTTTTAAACCCTAATGATCTACCATGATAATTGTTACATGATTTGAAAAGGATGACAAGGTTAGATCATTACATAGCTTACCTTCTTGCTCCTAACACCACAATTCTTGGATCAAAATTTTTGTCTTCCTTGTTCTTAGGGGAGATTCATACGGTACACAAGAGGAGAAGGGGATGAAACAAATGAGCTAGGGTTTTCTTATTTAAGCTAACTAAATAGAATCTTAATCTAACTAAACTTGTGATTAGATAAAATACATTTTTTTTCTTTCTTTTACAAAATGATCGCCCCCCCTTTTACTACATATTTTTATATTTTATTTATTTATTAATTAATTATAAAATTACTTTCATTACCTTAATTTCCTATAAAAACCTTGGTAAGATTGGTAAAACTTTTTGCATGAAAACTATATATACTAACTTTCATAAGGATTGATGTTTAAGATTGTTAAGGTTGAGATGTGTGATAGCAGACTTTAAGTGTATCCTGTGTGGATCATGTTTGAGAGGTCTTGCTTTGGAAGTATGTTATGGATTTATTTTCTTAAGGATTGATGTTTAAGATTGTTTGGATCCCTATATGGTCATTTGGTTTTGTAAGTGACTATGTGATGTGTTCTTGTTGGGATTTCACTCAAGTATGTACTTGAGATGGATGATCTCCATGACACTATTTCATTAATACATTTTAGAACTTCTCTATCTTGTATCTTGTGTTATGATTGATCATTCCTTTTGCATACCCGTGTTTTCGCCTTTGTTGAGGTGTGACACTCGGTTACATGAACGTTTACAAACTCATTTACATGGTTGATTACAAACTCGTTTACATACTCATTTTTATATCTCACAATGGGATACAATACTTGTTTTTACTTATGAACACAATAACTTTACTTTGATTCAAATGATTACGGATTAACTTAAGTTGCATGAGCTTTTAATTACTCAAAGGGAAAGCGCGAATGTTATATGATAGAACTATTTGGGATTGACAATCTCCGTTTGGGTGATTATCTCTCTCTAGTTTCGGCGGTACCGAACTAACGAATGTTATACCATGTCCGAGCATTAGACTACATACTCATGAACTCTTACTGTGCCTTGAATAAAGTGGCATACATACAAGTCTACATCACAGTTTCATGAACTTAGGGTTGAAATCATAATCACACATGGTGACTATTATATTGGATACAATGGTTATGCATACTTTGCAAAAGCTTTGGTCCAACTATACTTAACTTTTTTACTATTGTGTGGGATACAATAGTCATACACATCTATGATTCCAACTTTTATACTTACATTTTCATGACTATTATAAGGATTGAAATGGTCATACATGCTTTACAAACCTTTGATTTCTATATTTATACTTACATTTTCGGTGACTATTATAATGACTGAAATGGTCACATACTCTTTACAAATCTTTGATCCAACATTTATGCTTACAAAAACCTATGAACTTACCAACTTTATGTTGACACTTTTAAGTATGTTTTTCTCAAGTGAATAAGAATCTTGACATAACTGATGTGCACTGGAGTTCAAACTTTTACAATATTTATTTTTAAACGTCACGTTTAGAGGTCGTTCTCTCGCATCTTGTGCAGAGGTACTCATGAAGTAACGCTCCCGAACATACTATTCGCTGCGACCTAATTTGGGGTGTTACAAATTGGTATTTAGAGTCAAGATTATAGAGAACTAAGTTGCATATTTTACCTATTCTATAACCGATTTCACAAACATTGCATCACATCAAACTTTATCATGTGCATACACACTACTTGGCTTACTTCATACATGCCTTATATTAAATATATATATATATATATATATATATATATTATATATATATATATATATATATATATATATATATATATATATAATATGCTCTTATCTTCTCTTGCGAATATTTTACACTTGTTTTATATAAAAGTTATTTATATAGATACTAGGACTTTTCTCGAAACATTGTGAAAGACACGATGGTCTTTGAAACTTTTCGTGACTTTATAAATAATAATTAAATATATATAAATATATAAATAAATTATATATATAAATAAATATATATATATAAAATATATAATAATATATATAAAAACATTATGAGTGTGTGTGTGTGTGTGTGCGCGCGCGCGCTCTTATCTTCTCTTGTGAATATTTTACACTTCTTTTATATAAAAGTTATTTATATAGATACTAGGACTTTTCTCGAGACATTGTGAAAGACACGATGGTCTTTGAAACTTTTCATGACTTTACATAATACCGTTTACATAACATTGAAACATGTCACAGTTCACCAATTCCACTAGTTACCTTACCATTCAACTTCGAGTTTGAACACCCGCCTCATACGGTTGAAAAACCTACGTCATCTTGTGACCCGTCTTACCTAGTAAAACCTAAGTTGGAATATTCTTTTTAGACTCTATTCCCTATAAGATTTCGCATTCGTACTTTCACTAAAATCTTTGTTGTATGTGTGGACGATTTAAATTATTTATCAAACTCATGTTTCGTGAAAACTTCATCGATTTCACTTTAGCTCTATACCTATTTATTCAAGTCACTCCTTAAACTATTATAGCCCTTCAAATATATTTACAAGGACTTTATGAATCATTTTACTACCACACAATAAACTATTTCGTTACCTTCCATAAACTTCTTTCATAAGTTAATTTACAACCTATTTTGTTATCAATTCACAAACAATTTTTTACCACATCATAAACTCCTTACTATTACATTATGAACTGTCACGTGATTCTCTCGAAAACTATTTTTTATACCATCTCATAAATAATTTTAGTATCGTCTCATAAACAAAGTCGATGTCATTAATAAACTATCTTACTATCGATTGATAAACTATCATTTTATAAACCATTTTACTATCATTGACAAACCTATAAAGACCTATTTTACATCGTCTTAATAAACTAACATTTTATAAACTACATACAATCATTTCACGAATACCTTATGAACTACCTTCTTGACATCTTATATACTATCTTGTAATCACCTTAAAAACCACGTTACTGCCACCTTATGAATCATCTTAATCTTACCTTATGAAACCATTTTTCATCACACAAATTATTTTACTATCGTAAAATAAACTAACACCTTATTTTTACCTTATGGAACTATTTTGTTTCCATCGCATAAATTATTTTACTATCTTAAGCTATTTAACTATTACCTTATAAACCATCGTACGGTCATCTCGCAAATCATTGATTCACCTCTAGAAACTACCTAGTTTTCTATTCTTGAGAATTAATTTACAACACACTCTAAACCATTTTGATACTACCATATTCATAACACGATTTTGACGAAACAACATCCGCAACGTTTAGAAAAGAACATCAAATATACATATCCTGATCACCTATGTATAATTATCAGGAAGGACATTGCCAGCTCATAAGTATCAGCTTAGAAACTTTTTGTCAAAAATCGATTTTCCTACTGAAATTCTAGAAGAAACAAAATTTTGTGTGTGTATCCATAAAATTATTTTATCGAGAGGAACCGGCTAATAATCAAATAACTAAAGTAAACTCATATGTCACCTTACTATAAATTGACGTTCGTCTATACCAAATCTTAACCAAAAATTCGAAGGACGCATAGTTAGCTTACCCAGGACAATCCACCGGCAAGATTAACCACCATTAAGGAATTGAAACCCACACCTCTTCACCAACATACCACCCCTGAAAGCAAAATCAACATGAATTTCCAAGGATGGGAATTATTTTAACCACGGGTACTGCAACAAGCCGCATTTTACAGTCATTTTACCTTCAATAAATATTCAATTAATTTTATTTAAATTTTTGCGCGTTTACTTTTAATTTTCAACGTTTAGTTAAATAACGTAAACTAAAAATCATCATTCAACGTAAACGGGCATCAAACAAATAAAAGTTTGCGTCAAGCAAGTGTTATTTAATTATTAAGAAGATAATTATTAATTTTTCATATTTATTTTTATTGGTTACGTAAAACGTTTACGTTTCTCAATAAAATACATTTAAGCATACACGAAAGCACCAATACCTATCTATACTTCAATAAATACCCACTTTTATACCCAATACACAAAAATTAAATCATTTTCACTTATTATAAACCCATGACCGGTTCTACATGTGCAAAATATATATATATATATATATTACCATACCTTGCGTATATTTTACATCTATTTATATAAGAGTTATTTATTTAAATACTAAGACTTTTCTCAAGATATTGTGAATGACACAATGGTCTTTAAATCTTTTCATGATTTCACATAATACCGTATTACATAACATTGAAACATGTCACAGTCCGCCAACCTCACTAGTTACCTTACCATTCAACCTCGAGTTGAACACCCGCCTCATACTGTTAAAACACATACGTCATCTTGTGACCCGTCTTACCTAGTGAAACCTAAGTTGGAACCATCATAGACACTATTTCCTCTAAGAAATTCGCGTTATACTTCATTTTACATGTTCGTTGTACTATGTGGATGATTTTAAATTATCTATCAAACTCATGTGTCATGAAAACTTCGTCGATTTTACTTTAACTCTCTAATCATTCATGCAAGCTACTCCTTAAAACTACTATGGTCCTATAAATATTTTTACAACTAATTTATTAAACCATTTCATTATCAATTGATAAACCATCATTTTATAAACCATTTTGCTACTACCTATTGACTTATCATAATGAAAACTATTTTACCATCACCTTATGAAAGTTTGCTAACACTTATAAACTATCTCCCTAGTATTTCATAAACTAATTTACTATTATAAAATAACTCTCTATCATGTTAAGAACTAAGATGCTTTCATCTCATAAATCATTTTGCTATTATTTCATAAACCAAGTCACTATCATCTTATATACTACCTTGTAATCATCTCAAAAACCACGTTACTATCACCATATGAGTAATCTTGTTTTTACTTTATGAAACCATTTCATTTTCATCACATAAATTATTTTACTATCAACCCATGAACTATTTAACTATTGTCTTGTAAACCATCTTACGGTTTCTCACAAACCATTTTATTGTCAGCCTATAAACAACCTTACGTCCATCTTGTGAATCCTTTTGCCATTTTATAAAACTTTTTGATACATCTTTATACATAACACTATTTTGACGAAAATGAGCATCGCATCGTTAACCCTCAAATATACATAGCCTGATCACCAATGTATAATTCAGGAAGGACCGTGCCATGTTGAGAGTAGTCACCATAAAAACTTTTGTCAATAATCTATTTTCTACTTACATCCTTGAAAAGCAAAGTTTTGTGTGCGTCCCCATAAAACGCGTTTACTTTAGGAAATCAAATTAGTAACCATAACAACTAGGTAGATCTTTACGTCACCTTACTATAGGAAGTCAACATCATCTCACACCAAATCCTAAAAGTCTTTAGGGTATGAACAAGGAGTTAAGAACATTATGATAACAAAGTTGATTCGCACATATTAGAAGGATTAAGATAAGTACCCACACATCTTCACCAACACCACTCTGGAAGGCAACTCAACCTGAATTTTAGAACAAAATTCTTTTAACACGGGGAGATTATAACAATCCGTATTTTCACGTCATTTTACGTCAATAAATATTCAACTAATTATTTTAAAATTTTACGCGTTCACTTTTAATTTTCAACGTTTAGTTAAACTGCGTAAACAAATAATTAACATTCAACGTAAACGGACATCAAGCAAATAAAAATTTACGTCAAACTAGTGTTATATAATTATTACGAAGATAATTTATAACTTTTCATATTTTTTTATCAGTTACGTAAAACATTTACGTTTCGCAATAAAATACATTTATGCATACACGAAAGAACCAATACCTATCTATACTTCAACAAATACCCACTATTAAATCGAATACCCAAAAATTATATTATTTTACACTTCTAAACCCTTATGGCCGGTTCTACCAAGGATTATAACACAAATAAAACTTAATACTCCACTAAAGTCACTTCATGCTAGTTGTTATCTTACAAGTAAACCTCAAGCTCCAATCTCTCCATAAATTATCTAATCCCTTGTGCTCTCCTTGTACCCAAACCACTCCCTCCTCCTAGGGAGGAAGAGAGCTCTTACACTTAGTACTTAAACCACCTCCTAATCAAATGATTTTTCTAGTTATTTTCCAAATAATTCAACTATAAATACAAGATTATAGCAAGCCTCATATTCACACTTCATTTACAAGATAAAAATCAAACACATTCTCCTTGTTCCCCCTTGAAACCTACAGCCCAAAATCATCACCAAGAATAATCCATAGTTTTGATTCTAGCAAGGTTATAATCATACAAGTATCATTAGGGTTATTATATAAGGTGTTGTAAGAGTATTTGAAAGCTAGGGTTTTGATAATCAAGGGTTTATTAAAAGGATTTCGGGTTGAAGAAACTAGGGTTTTGATTTAGGGTTTACATCTCATTCATTCATATAAGGTCCATTATAATCTCTACACTTTTGTAATTACTTCACTTGTTTATATACATATGATTATATTGTTAATCACCACTTAAGATTTATTTTATAAAGTTATAAAATAAAACAAGCATATTCATAATTGAATAAATACTTACACGTGATGAAATGAGGTACAAGATATGTTAAATGCAAGAACATATTTTATTTGATGTTATGAAAGTGTGGATTAATTTATAAAGTTAATTGATAAATTAATGGTTAAAAGGTTATTTATAAAGTTTATACATAAATAATTATGAGGACACGTTATTTGGACAATTTAGTTGGACAAGAATGATGACCATAAATTTGGGGAGATAAAGTAGACAAGATGTGTTAATAATTAAATTGGAGGACTTATGATGATTTAATTATGTTAAAACTTCATAAAACAAACTTTATAAAATTAAATTCCAAACAGTTTGTATAAATTGTTTACCTATGAATTTAATAAATTATTTTCACCTAAGATTCAATTAGTACATGTTATGAGGATTCCGTGCATATAAAGAACTTGAAAAACGGAGCTATAACAAAGAACTTATGAATTTTACGAGATTACGATAATTAAATATATAAAAGTGTTTTTATAAAATCTATTACTATTTCAGATCTGATAAAAATATATACATATTTTATGATGATATCATTTCAATAGGAAACCGTGGATATAAAGAACGTTGAAAACGAAATTAAAACGAAGAAGTTATGAGTTTTGCAAGATTTAAAGTTATAAAAATAGTTTTATAAAAACAGTTTGAGTTTATTGTTTTGGCACAGATTTTTATAAAATCTGTGAGTGTTTTATTTGAATAGTTTATCTCGTCACGATTTCTTACTTGTAAAGAACAAGTAAAACGGAGTTAAAATGAGTAAGTTATGAGTTTTCAAAGATTTCGGGTAAATACAAATTACATTAGCTAATTAATTTTTATAAACAATTTTCTACATTTTATAAAAATACAACCAAGCTGTTAACAATTTAAATATGGTTTTTGAGTGTTTTCGGGTTCGTTGGACTATAAAAACCTTAAAAAATATTGTAGTAACATTTATATAATATTTATATACGTTTTTAACTTTATAAATATTACTTTTATAAAGAAATTAAATTAAACCATTTATATAATATCATTATATAAACAATAAAAAAACTAAATCGAGTATTATTAATAAATAATCAATTATTGGACAAATGTAATATTTTTACGAATGCATATTCTTGGGGATTTATTTAACAAGCGTGACTTAAATATTGTTTCAACTTTTATAAATTAAACAAAAACTAATAAGTGGTGATATAACTCTATAACTTATGATGTTGTATTTATATTAATTACATCGTACTTATACGACCTATAATTAATTAGGTTTCATTCCGGATCGTTTGCGACGATTACTTTGTTGATTTTGCGATAATCACTTCTTTCACTATAGGTGAGTTTATAGCCCCTCTTTCACTTGTTTCATTTACATGATTAATTACAAAATCGGGTACATGAACGTTTACAAACTCATTTACATGGTTGATTACAAACTCGTTTACATACTCATTTTCATATCTCGCAATGGGATACAATACTTGTTTTCACGTATGGACGCAACAACTTTACTTTGATTCAAATGATTACGGATTCACTTAAGTTGCATGAACTGTTAATTACTTGGAGGGTAAGCGCGAATGTTATAAGATAGATTTATTTGGGATCGACAATCCCCGTTCGGGTGATTAGCTCTCACTAGTTTCGGCGGTATCGAACTAACAAACGTTATACCGTGTAGGAGCATTAGACTAATACTCATGAACTCTTATCATGCCTTGAATAAAGTAGCATAGATACAAATCTATGCCGCAGTTTCATGAACTTAGGGGTGAAATCGTAATCACATATGGTAACTATTGTATTTGATACAATGGTCATGCATACTTTACAAAAGCTTTGGTCCAACTATACTTAACTTTTTATGACTACTATGTAGGATACGATAGTCATACACATCGATTCTAACTTTTATACTTACATTTTCGTGACTATTATAAGGATTGAAATGGTCATACATGCTTTACAAACCTTTGATTTCTATATTCATACTTACATTTTCGGTGACTATTATAATGACTAAAATGGTCACATACTCTTTACAAACCTTTGATCTAACATTTATGTTTACAAAAACCTATGAACTCATCAACTTTATGTTGACACTTTTAAGCATGTTTTTTTCAGGTGAATAAGATGCTTGACATAACTGATGTACATTGGAGTCCAAACTTTACAAGATTTCTTTTTGAACGACACGTTTAGAGGTCGTTCTCTCACATCTTGTGCAAAGGTACTCATGAAGTAACGCTCCCGGACATACTTTCCGCTGCGACCCAATTTGGGGGTGTTACACCTTACCCCTAATATGGTTGATCCCTCTTAAGTGTTTTAATGCATGTGATATACTCTTAGGGGCCTTGTAATAGTCTTCAGACTACCTTACTTGTGCGTTGCCTTAACGGAATATTACGTAGATGGAGTTTTTGTGTAATTCATTCATGACTTAGGAAATACTTACACAGATCATCACAAGTGTGACAAAGAAACATGATTAGTAAAAGCAAACTAAGAAGTAGTGCATGATTAAGTAAATACTTTCGTTTATCATACAGTTATCACCAAAGTAGTTTAAATTTATAATTAGTTTAATTAGCTAAAACAAAACCAAACCTCTCAAAACTAGAATTATACCTGCTTTCTATAAAATATAAAAATACAAAATTAATGTACTTTCAACCCTTAGACCTCTATTATATTCTGTTTGAGCCTTCCCAAACTATTCCTCTAGAGAACGATAACAACCCCTGAGTCTTGCCTATAATACACTACAACGGTTAGGTACACTGCTGAGAGAGTTGTAAAACTCTTTGTAATTCCACAAGACCCGCATCAAGTTTTTGGCGCTGCTGCCAGGGAATAGTTAGGTTTCGAATTTAATTTAGATTAGGTCTGCTCGCTTGATTCCTATCAAGTGAGATTTTTATTTTCTGTCTATTAGTTTTCTTTATTCTATCTTTTTTTTGTGTTATTTGTTTTGTAACCTCCACTTGACTATTCCTTTCTTTACTATAGAGAACGCGAATCCACCACCAACCCTTAACCCGCCTGCCCTACCAACCGCGTTACGCGCCAAAGTTGTTCAAGAGCTCGATGAGCTACAGGCAATCTCGGCCTATATCGATTCTCGCCTAGAGAACATAGACTAATTCCTTAATGGTTTCACATAACCACCTAACGAAATTGACATGGATGACCTTGAGCCCAATGACGAGTCGATAGATACACCCATTGTTTCTCCTTTTCTAGATTCGAATGATGATTTAGATAATGGTGAAGTTCTTAAAGAGCTGGAAGAATATAGGAATGTGGGGAAATTATGCCAAAAAAGGTGATTAATAGTTTAGATGAGGATGACTTGGCATTACAATGTATGATTGGCTTTAGGAAGTTTGTCACCTATTTAAATCCATTCTTACCAATGAATATTATTACGCTGAAGGCTTATAACACTATAATGGTATATGTACTTGAAATTACGGGAGTGACCTTAGTTGCCTTTATTACGGATGTTTACATATTCGTTGGAAGCTTCATCTATGTGACTGACTTTGTGGTACTAGAAGACATAGGAGAGTTTATTCTAAGAGATATGGCAGAAGTTGTGATGGGCAAACCCTTTAGAGAAGTCACTAAGCTTGAATATGATTATGCTAAGGGATTAATGTCTTTCACTAGGATCCTTGATAATTATACGTTTCAGATGCCCCGCACTATACCTAGGTTTAAAAATTAGGGGTATGCATCATGGAGTAGGATTCCACCCATTCATGTACTAAGCAAAATGGGTATAATGAATGAATTTAAGTATTCCCATGAGAAGAATAAGTTGATGTACAAGAATTGTTTAAACCTAGGTCTCGAATACCAAGTTGATGTAGATATGAAAGAATTGCTGATCCGAGGCCATGTAAGCATTAATGGAGTCACGTAAAGACATGTGACTCCGAGTCTAACTAAAAGACTCTCTAATAAACAAAAGCGCTTGTTGGGAGGCAACCCAATTTCTTTAAATTTAATGCCTTTTAGGAATGTCTTGTGTGTCTTGTGTCATATGATTGTGTTAACTAATCTTAGGTTTTATGCAGTACTTTTGTAGGATATAACTAATAGAATTACGCGCAGAAAATTTTCATAGGAAAACGAATGTGAAAATTTCACAGTGTCTGGAGACGGCGTCAGGATTTTTCCTGACGGCGTCACGTCTCCAGCTTGTAAAAATTCAAATTTTTTATTATTTTTGGAAAATTAGTTTTGTATAATTTCAAAAATTTGTGGTTTTCATGAAAACCTGCAGAAAAACCTTGATTATATTAACACATTCATCCTATCTTTACCTGCAGAAAAACCAGGTGTAGTTGTCTTTGTCTTTGATTTACAGGTTATATTTGATGAGAAGAATCCTTGGAGTTCTTAGGAGTTTCATTGGACAACTTTTGGATGACGATTTAACCAGTTATCACATGTTTCTTCTTCATTATTGAGCAAAACCAGGGGAGTACTAGTTCCTTTCATCTTTTTCTTTTCCCTTTATTTGTTTTACCGGTACTTTTTAGAGCATTGGGGACAATGTTCAAAATAAGTGTAGGGGGAAATAAACCTTAGAAACTATTCCTTTAATTTCTATTTGCTTGTTCCTTAAAATAATGTGTAATATATTGAAACATAGCGTAGACGGTAATTTTGACTAAAATTTAAATATTTTTATGACACATACCGATGAAAACTAAGTATTAATAGCGTCTCATGGATAGGAATTATATAACTAGCACAAAACACTCTAAAAATTCCACCCAAAAAATGTGAGGGTCGACCCTAGATATTTAGGAATTCAGGTATCCATTTTTGATACCTAAGATAATTTTACCTTTATTTTTCTCGAGTTAAGATTTGAGCAATTGCATGTGTGGCGTTCATGGATGTGTTCGTGCATATGTGATTTTGTCACCTTTTCTGGAGCATTGGTATCGGTTAAAATTATATGAGAGTGTACCAGTAGTATATTAAATTCTAGAACTTGTTTTTGTGATGTATCCCGAGACCGCATAGTGGGTATTAGGATTTGCTAAATGATAAGAGGCACTAGGATTAACCCATGTTTTAAACATGTATTTGTTACTATGGTCACCTTGATCATATAACTATCCAACACCCTTGCCATGCACTCATTTTAGTGCATGATTCGCCTAGTACACCCCTCTAATCCTATCCTTTTCACAGTTCTTGTAATTTTTTTAGTAGACTCCAGATTATTAATGAAGAGCATTGTTACCCTTAACCAATTATTTAATCCAAATCGCCTTAGCCTTCCTTGTATGTACTTATTTTTAGTACATTATTGTTTTAACCCAAGTTATTTATTTAAGTACATGGTTGTTAAGTCTTTATCCTTGTATATACAGTTTTAGGACGATTGGGATTCATGGTAGTATTTATTTTGCGGAAGAATATGGAAGAAAAGTTAAATCATTACCCCCATATTTGTTTGATAGTCTCCATGTTATGTTAATCCACCTCAATTCGGGTCATTAGTTAGCTTATGTATTGAGTATTAAAAACTCAAGTGTAGAGGTGTGTTTATAAACCCCAAATGAATTATTATGTTCATTCAAAAAAAGAGAAAAGAAAAAGAAAAGAGTTTGATGTAGGGTTGTGTAGAGTTTGTACACCTTTGTCCGAGTGGTCGAGTCTTTGGCTTAGCAACCCAATCAACGTGTATTCTTAAAAATAATTAAGTTACCACTTCACCCCAAATTTACCCAAAAAGTCACCCCTAAAAATATTCCATCCATTTCTGCTTCCATTATTGTTATCATACACCTAAACCCCACAACCCTTAAAGACCTCTTTGATAGAAATTTTTAGTACTTGTGCCAAGCGGTGGTGGTTTAATCTTTTACCAAACCTATGGTAATTTATATGCTGCGACATGTAATGAGTGTTATTTTACCGTTTCCTATATTGTTATAATTTATTATACATCTGAGAGAAAGAGAGAATCCAAACACTTATGTGAGGTGCTAGTGTATAACTTTCGTTCTTTTAATTACGAGGTCTAGAAGGTTGTGTTATAAAATATCATTGAAAAGTTGGTTAAATGCCCTTGATATTGCTATTTTCTAGGTAGAAAAGCCCATTTGCTTGAGGACAAGCAAATCCCAAGTGTAAGGGTATTTGATGAGGTGTTAATTTATACACTTTTTTAGGGTCATTTAACCCCTTAAATCATGCAAATATGCCCAAATTATATACTTAATCATTCCTTTTTTGTTTTTTCAGCACTTGGATAGCTTTTAGAGGATGTACATGTGACTTGGGCTCATTTGGAGAAGAAATAGACAAGATTACAACTCTACACCGAAGTGGTTTCAAGAATTGCTCACAGAGCCTAAAGATGGCGTCGTAGTTCCTAGCGACGCCGTCAGATCATATAAGAGGAGGCGTTAGAAAAGTTATGATGGCGTTAAAACGTAGCCCCCTTAAAAGAAACCCTAGAAGATTCGACGAAGCGACAGCGTCAGAAAACCTGCGACGCCATCGTGGCATATTTCCTATATATACAAACTCGTTTTTAGGGTTTCAAGATGTAAATATTAGGAACCAAACCCTACTTTTAGAAGACGACTATAGCTGCCAATTAGGCCATTTTTAGGGTGTAAAAACCCTCTTGTAACAGCCTTAATTCTATGTTTTAATCAAGTGAGGTCTCCTATCTTTTATCACTTAATATGTCTATGTGTTGTGTGATTGATTCTTGTTCTTCACTTCCTTTTAACATGCTAGGCTAGACCCTTTAGTATTTACTTATGATTGCATGAAACTTAGTTTGTAGATCCTTTTAATGTTGCTTCTTGTGATGGATGTGCGCGTTAGGCTTTATAAAACTAGCCATAAGATATTAAATTGGCATATACGTCTAGGGAAATGCGAGTGTGTAGAAAGGATATCATCAGTAACAGTCTTCATACTACCTTACCCCTAATATGGTTGATCCCTCTTAAGTGTTTTAATACATGTGATATACTCTTAGGGGCCTTGTAACAGTCTTTATACTACCTTACTTGTGCATTACCTTAATGGAATATTACGTAGACGGCGTTTTCGTGTATTCGTTCACGACTTAGGAAATACTTACACAGATCATCACAAGTGTGACAAAGCAATAGGATTAGGAAAATCAAACTAAGAAGTAGTGCATAATTAAGTAAATACGTTCGTTTATCATATAGTCATCACCAAAGTTGTTTAGATCTATAATTAGTTTAATTAGCTAAAAACAAACCAAACCTCTCAAAACCAACATTTTACCTTCTTTCTATAAAATATAAAAATACAAAAAATAATCTTCTTTCATCCCTTAGACCTCTGTTATATTTTGTTTAAGCCTTCCCAACCTATTCCCCTAGAGAACGATAACGACCCCCGAGTCTTGCCTATACTACACTACAACAGTTAGCTACACTACCTAGGGAGTTTTAAAATTTTTTGTGAGTCCACAAGACCCGTATCAGTTGTACAAGAGTCCTACACATTATCCTCATGATTTTTCCAGAACATTCAGAGTGATACTCTTTAGTATTCACAGTGGTGAATGGAAATCCTGACAGTGTTAGCATCAAACAGCATTGCGATAGGTAACTAGCGAGATTCTATATGAATCAAGCTTGTGACAACTGGATATCGATTTTGGTCTAGTGAACGAATTGACGACTCAATGAGTAAGACCGTAACTAATTGATTTACTCTTATCATGTTGTCTGCTTTGGGACATTTCGGTAATTAGAATATGCTAGGACAGCCGAAAACACTGTCAAAGAGATTCTTCTAAATTGAATCTACCTGATCACATGTACATTATTTATACTATGGATTAGTCCTTATGAAACCAGAGTGTTAGCCTAAAAATATTGAGTCGAACATGAAATCTTTGGTCTTTATTTAGTATACGTTGTAATAGGTTAAGATAGGGGTAAGGGGCTGATTTAGCAAGCTAATTATATACATGTTATGGGCTAAAGCCAAACCAAATCCCGAGCCCGGCCCATAAGCATACCATAGGCGTCCCATATTGTAAGCCTAGGTATAAATACCCTTCTACACATAAGGAGAAGGGTTGGTTGTCTCATTTCTTTTCTAGTGATAATCCAACCTTCTTTCTTTCTCTCTACATTCTCTCTACTTTTTTCTCTACATCTTATCTTATTTCTTCCTCTTTTCTATTCAATCTATAATGGTGAAGTGAAGTGATTATTGGTCCTGATATTTGGTATCAATCGCCGCGGGGTGGGTTTAGTGATTTGTGGTGTAGTTTTTTTAGCTTATTTTGAAGCTTATATAAAGCTTTTTAAGGTTTGGCTTATTTCAAATAAGCTTATTTAGTCAAAAAGCTTGGTACTTTTTTTGTCTAAACTCCATCATAGCTTATTCGTGAATCATTTTCATTTGAATAATCTAAGAATCTAGCATTTTTTAGCCAAACCAATCGAAAAAAGTGGTAAAATTTTTGGTGTTAAAAGTGTTAAAGTTTGTGTTTTTATGTTTGATATAGCTTAGATATAGTTAGTTTTGCAAAAAGAATCAAGAAAAATGATCAAAAAGTGTGTTTTTAGGTGATTTTAAATGTTAAGTTTTGTTTTTGGAATTGTGAGAAATATGTATTTTGAATTGTGAGAAATATGTTTTTGAATTGTGAGAAATATGTCACAGGTTTATGAGAAACATGTTTGTGCGAAATATGTTTGTGAGAAATATGTCACAGGTTTATGAGAAACATGTTTGTGTGAAATATGTTTGTGAGAAATATGCCATTGGTTTATGAGAAACATGTTTGTGTAAAATATGTTTGTGTAAAATATGTTTGTGAGAAATATGTCACATGTTTATGAGAAACATGTTTGTGCGAAATTTGTTTGTGATAAATATGTCACAGGTTTTTGAGAAATACGTAACTTCATTGTGCGAAATACGTTACTTCATTGTGCGAAATATGTTTCCGAACTTTGTAAAATCTTGTGAAATAAGTTTATTATCTTACAGTTTTAGTCTCTGATTCATTGTTTCTACTTCTTCTTTTGGACTTTAAAGACAAGCAATTCTACAACAACATCACTTTACCTACTTAAGATCCTACAAATCATTTTCACTTTACAGACGGTCCAAATAGAAACGAAAGATACTTTATCTTCGTCTTCGAATTCAGAGGAACAAGAGACGCAACGAATGCATTAGCAAACAATAATCTTTAAAGAGAACTCCTTGATCAAAATCAATGCACTCAAAACAACCATTCAACATCTCTCGAATCATGATTTCCCATGAACTTTGGGTTGAAACGAGCTTTTTACCGACTCTTTGGTGAAGACGAAAGAACTTTCAAGTTTGAGTTAACTCACAACATACAAAGCCTTGAAACCTAACTCAACAATGAAACACTTCACGAACAAGACTCCAAGTCTACCTTTAGAATGCTCAATGCACAGTTTCAGAAGTGCATACACTCAGGAGTGTTAAAGGCTTCCAATTATGATCATGATGCTTGAGAAGCAAGAGAAGACTTCAAACAATATACACATATGGAAGCTCAATCCTTCAAATACTTGCTAATTTAAAACATGGACTCTATTGAGAGATGTATTGATGAAAGAACACTTCACGAACAAGAGATTCAGAAAAGGTTTCATGAAAGAAAGTTATAGATTCAAAAGTGTAAGGTTCAAGAGATTAAAGAAGCGGATGCTAGTTCAAAAGACACAGATATCAGTGGGTTTATATCAGACAATGGAAATGCACACAGTAATGATCAAAGCTAAGAGAAACAAAGAAGCACATCTGGCAATGAAAGTAGTAGGCCAGGGAACGAATGCAGTGAAAGAAGAAATTCTGAGGATGATACGGATATCAGACCTTCTTATGACACATAACCAATTGCTGAGTTACAATATACTGCTGAATATAATGTGTTTGCTATTGAAACTCAACATACCGAGCAACCTGAATTTCTTAATGACACATCCTTGATGGAAAATGTTGATAGCAATACCACACATGATTCATCAAATATGTGTAATAATGAATTCGAGGATAACCAAAATGCTGATGATCATGAAGATGAGTGTGTCGTGCTTGCTAACTTAATTGCAAATTTAAAACTGGATATTGATCAAAACAAAATGATTCAAAAGCAATTAAGGAAAGCAAACGAAGCACTCACTCATGAACTAAAAGAATGCAAATATGATATTGAGGTATCAAATGACATTAGAGACAGATGTAAAAGTGCACTTCATCACAAAGAGGTTGAGCTTGAGAAGTACACAAAGTATAAAAATTGTCAACTTGAAAAAGAGGAGATCGGACGTAAATACAAAGAAACTCTTGATTTATTAGCTCAGCAAAACATCAATCTAATGAAGCTTTAAAAACATAGGTGTGACAATCCACATTTTCTGGTCATTTTACGTCAATAAACCTAAAACTATTTACTTTGAACCTTTACGTGTTTAGTTTTAATTATAGCCGTTAAGTTAAATCGCATAAACTAAAAATCAACCGTATTTTTCCAGGTTAATAATTTCCTCTTAACTCAAAATATTTTATTTTGAACGTTTACGTACTTGTTTTAACATATAACTGAGGAGTTATCCCGCGTAGAATGAAAAACGTCTTTGGACACACACCGACCCTAAACTAAGTTTAGTCTACATTATTTACACATATTATCAATCTCATGAGCATTATTTTTACAAGTCATATACATTTGGTTTTACCACTTTTTATGTAACTCGTTTAAACTTACATTTTAATGCGTACATGCATGCACAACTTACCCAATACCCTCACCACATTTACCAATACTCTAATTACTTATATACTATTAAAAATTATATAAATCCATCCCCTAAAACACTCCAAAACCGGATCTCATAATGTATATGTACACAAAATAATGCAATGTCTTATAACTTACCAACTAGTATGCTAAATTCAAAGTCATCCTTCCAACTCTCTTACACAACAAACCTAACACCCTTTCCCCTTCCCTTCTTACACCAATCCCATTCCTCACCCCTTGCCCTCATTAAAGTTTGTGTTTTTTTGTCCTGAAGATATTTTTCTTAAGTTAGTTACTTGTATTTTCTATATAAGTAAACTCCTCACTTCCTTCTCATTCACTACACTCAAAAAAACACAAACTCTTCATTTCACTCCCAATAATTTTGACATCCCTATAGCAAGATTCAAGATCATTTTCCAAGTTAGTTTAAGTATTTCCAAGAAAATCTAAGTGTTGGTTTTGGAAGCTAAGGCTTTGTGCGTTAAACCTAGGGCTTTCTTGCATAATTTGGGGTTTTCATGATGTTCTTATTCACCAATCATCACCATCTCTTTGTAAGCATTAATAACTCATTTCCATACTCATTTACATTCTTATTTATTATTTCATGTTTATGCATTTTCTAAAAAAACTAGCATCACACATATGTTGTGTTATGTTTTTATAAACTAAACTAGTGTTGTTAGTGAAGTTGTATCTTGTTGGTGAAGGGATTAGGTTAGTTATAAGTTGGATTTGTTGTTTGAATTATTAGTAAGCGGATATAGGTTAGATTAGGCCTTTGGGAAAGTTGCGGATTTGTTATTTTGGCATTTTGAAAAATTTTGTAGGCTGTCCCACATAGCCCACATGTTAGGGGTTACTTAAACATATTTTGAGATGTTAAAACTCTAATAGTATGACAGTAGATGTCGTTACGGAAATTTTGACGTAAAGAACACTAAAATCAAACTTAAAATGAGCCAGTTATGGTCAAATAAAGTTTGGGAACACTTTTCGGCAAAACTATTTCAGGTACATTCTGAGCATTTTCTAAATCGTATTTTTGACCCCTTTTGGGTCCAAATCGGCTTAAACTTATATAAGAAAACTTGGCCGGAATGATTTTTTGTTGAAATAAGAAACATTTCTTTTGTCATGAAAGTCAATAACGAAGGAGCTATACTCCGTAAAAGTTGGATTATTTTTCAGAAAATGTAATAAATTTCCTGCACACATTTTAGGTAAATATAGGTGCTGTTTGAAACTTATTTTGAGCGTTTTCGGGTCTGTTTGGACTATAAAAACCTTAGCGAATAATAGTGTATCACTTATAAATTATCAGGGCGCATTAGAGACTTTATAAAAGCAATATTTCGTAAGCGTTAGGAGTTTACTAAAATGGGAAAGTTTTTATTAGACGTAAAGTATATATTAGTAAGATAAGCATAGCAACTCTCGGTAAGTGTCGAAACTAAATTAAAAACCATATAATTTTTGAAATCACGTTTGATTAACTAAAATATAAAACAAACATTTTCGGGTGATGTTAACTTTCTAAAAATATTTTGTGCGTCGTTTTATTTTATTTCGCTTGCAATATTATTTTAAATCGACCTATAATTAAATAGGTTGCATACCAGACTTATTGTGACGACTTTCCTTTGTTGATTTCCTAAAATCAATACTTTTTACTAGAGGTGAGTTTATAGCCCTGCTTTAACTTGTTTATCTCTCTTTTACAAATCTCGAGGTGAGATACATTGCTTGTTTTTACTTATGGATGCAGGTAGCTTTGAAATAATTACTTTTCTGGATATTGTATACTATGCAATAGTTACTGTTCTGAATGTTGTATACCATGCAATAATAACTGTTCTAAATATTGTATACCATGCAATAGATTCTTTACTGATTATTGTATACCAAGCAATAATTACTTTTATGGATATTGTATACCATGCAATAATTACTTTAAAACTTTGCGGTCCAACCTTTATACTTACATAAACTTATGAACTCACCAACTTTATGTTGACATTTTAAGCATGTGTTTCTCAGTTGCCTAACTTGCTAAGGCGTAATTCAAGTGCTATAGGTCTTCACGCATTCAAGACTACATTTACATGGATTTTTCATGCATTACTTTATCCTCGTTTTATTTCAAACTATGATTTTTAGTTGATGCAAACTCATGGGACCACTTGTTGAAACTTATGTATTTTAATGAAACAACAAGGTTATCTTTTAAACGACTCATTTAGAGGTCGTTCTCTTATATCTTGTGGTATTGTATTATGAAGTAATGCCCCCGGTTACCTTTTCACTGCGACATACTTTGGGGGTGTTACAGATTGGTATCTAGAGCCAAGGTTATAGAGAATTAGGTTGCATATTTTACCTAGACTATAATCATTTCATAAACATTGCATCACATAAAAAGCTTTGCATGTGCATACACACTACTTGCTTACGCTACTTGCTTACATGACTTATACTTGCATTTACTTTCCCTTACGTACATTTTACCCTTTGCATTATACGTGCATTAAATTTTTCCTTACACACATTTTATTGTTGATTTATATAAAGGTTATTTATCTAAATACTAGAACTTTTCTAAGACATTGTGAGGGATATGATGGTCTTTAAAACACTTTCATGTCTTTTACATAATACCGTTTTACATAACATTGAAACTTGTCATAGTCCGCCGATCACACTAGTTACCTTATCATTCGACTTCGAGTTGAACATCTGCCTTATACTATTGAAACAACTATGAAATCTTGCGACTCGTCACCTAGAATCATGCCGATTAATTGAAACATGACTTTAACCTGTCATCAAGCAACATTTCATTTTTGGAGCACGACTTTTAGAACTAGACTGATTTTATTTATATTTTTTTACTCCTCTAAATGGGAAGAAAATGACACTAAAGAGAAACGGTATGAGCGCAACAGCTATTGAGAAACTGATAACCCAACTCGTAGCTAATGCGTTGTTGACATATGAGGAAAATCGGAACATCAAAAATAGGAAGGGAAATGGAAACGATAATGGAAATGGAAGCCACGATTCAGGAAGCGGTGGTAGAACGACGTTGCACACTGCTCGTGTGTGCACGTATAAGGAGTTCTTGAATTGTCAACCACTTAATTTCAAGGGAACTGAAGGGGCTGTAGGATTAGCCTACTAGTTTGAAAAGATGGAATCTGTGTTCCATATCAGTAACTGTACTGTTGAATGCTAAGTGAAGTATGCCACTTGTACTTTGCTAGGTGGTATACTAACATGGTGGAACTCCCATATTAGGGCCGTTGAACATGATGCAACCTATGAGATGAGATGGGAGTTTAATGAAGATGATGACTAAAGCTTACTATCCAATGAGTGAAATTAAGAAGTTAGTGATCGAGTTGTGGAACTTGACGATGAAAGGTACTCATGTTGTGAGCTATACATAACATTTTCAAGAATTGGCTTTGTTATGTTTAAGAATGGTTCCTGAAGAATTTGATAAAGTAGAGAAGTGTGTTGGAGGTCTTCCCGATAATATTTAAGGGAATGTGATGTCAGATAGGCCAAAGATGCTCCAAGAAGCAATTGAGTTGACAAACAGTTTAATGGACTAGAAGGTTCGTGCCTATGCTGCTAGGCAAGCTGACAATAAAAAAAGAATGGATAACAACCCAAAATACAACCATGCTAGCAACTGCCTTACAAGAGGCAGAATGTGGCTACGGCTTACACTGCTGGGCCTAATGAAAAGAAGGAATATGCTAGAACTCTACCTCTGTGCAACAAGTGCAAGTTGCACCACAATGGGTCATGCACTGTAAAGTACGCGAATTGCAAGAAGGTTGGCCACATGACTCGGGATTATAGGAGTCCCAGTGCTGCAGCTGATCAAAGAACCCTCACTTGCTTTGAATGTAAGAATCAAGGGCACTACCGTAGTGAATGCCCAAAATTGAAGAACCAGAATTGTGGAAATCAAACCGGAAATGGAAAATCTTGTGGAAGAATGTATACTTTGGGAAGAGGAGAAGCCGACCAGGACCCTAATAACATTACAAATGATATCGATGCTTAAAGGGTGATTTTTCTCATCTTGCTTAGTGAAACCTAAGTTGAACCTTATTAGACCCTATTCTCTAAAGAGATTTACTTTGTATTTCCTTTAAGTTCATTGTACCATTTGGATGTTTTGAATTCCCTATCAATTTATATGTTATGACAATTCTGTCTATTACATCTTATTTTGCTATTTATTTATGCAAACTACTCATTAAAATTATCATTTTCTTATAAACGTTTTCACAACCATTCTATAAATTATTTGCTACCATCTTATAAACTATTTTCCCATCACCTTATTAACTATTTTCCTATCATATTATAAACTATTTTTCCATCGTCTTAAAAACTATGTTAATATCATCTCATAACCATTTTAATATTTCCTTATAAACTATTTTATTATCATCACATAAATTACTTACAATCACCCTATGAACTATGTGGCTATTGTCTTATGAGCCATCTTACGGTTTCCTCACAAACATTTTGTTGTCATCTTATAAAATACTTTGTTTTTATCTTGTAGATTATTTTGTCACACTATAAAACTATTTTGATACTATTACATATATAACATTAGTTTGACAAAAATGAGCATTGCTTCATTAGTCCTTAATTATACATAGCCTGATCACCTATGTCTAATTCAGGAAGGACCATATTATGCTCAGAGTAGTCGCCTTAGAATTATTATTAAAAATCAGTTTTCTACTTAAATCCCCGAAAAGTAAAATTTTTGTGTGCGTATCCATAAAACGTGTTTGTCATGGGAAACTAAATTAGTAATCATAGTAACTAAGTAGACCTTTACACCACCTTACTATATAGAGTCGACATTATCTTACGTCAAATCCTAGGTCGAAAAGTTGAGACGCATCGCTAGTCACCCTAGGACAATCCGCCAACGAGTTTGCTCACCATCAAGGAATTTAATAAATCACTTATTCAAACGTGGCATAATACAGTAAAACCTAGTAGTTGTGACGCAATCGTAGGTGTTGATAGAAATAATGCCTAAAAACGTTATTAATATTCTTTGACCTCTCTACGTTTTGATGATCACAAAATGTAAAAACAGTCAATGTAAAATTAAATGTAAACAAGTAATTAGTCGTAAATTTTCATTTCAAATATTTAATCACTTAAAGGTATGAATAAATAAATGCTTAATGCATTTTTATGATTAAAGGAATTTTTATTCAACCGCACATTTTTTTATAAAATGTTACAAACATTTTTATAACTTTACAAGACATTTTTACATTTAAAAGAAATGTTTTATTCAAAATAAATATTTTGAATTTAAATTTTCAGCCTAAAATCGGCTAGAAATGTTCCAAAAAAGACCTCCCTTTGAAAAAACAAAAAGGAAGCGTCTGGCCTAGGGCGGCCCCCTTAAATAAGGGCAGCCCCCTTAGTGATAAGGGGGCCGACACATGAGCTAAGGGGGCTGGCCAAACAAAAAGTCTCTCAGCTTTGCCTATAAATACTAGACTGTTCCCCACTGATTTTCTCACCTTTTGCACACATATTATTTCTGTTCTAAATCAGTTTACATATTTCTTTCATTCCTTTGATCATTAAATCTTAAGCCTTTGTTTTCAAGTGATCCAAGCTTAGATCCTCAAGTGCAAGAGAAGAATACTTCCTATCATCAAATAAAAAAGTATTATAACATAGTTTATGTCCTCGTAACATCGTTACGATTGTATTATATCTTGTAAATCATTTGTGTATATTGTGAAAGTGTGTATTGTAGTTTGATCGGGGTGATCGTAAAGAGTGTAGATAGATCGGGGTGATCGTGTTAGTGTCTAGGTGAAGTGAAATGTTGATAGTGCGGTTAGTATTTTAGTCCTCAAAAGACAAAGTGAGTGGTAAATTGGTTCTAGCTAGGATTAGAACTCGACATTTAGCTTAGTGTCAGAAATCAATGTAAGCCAAGTTGTGTATGATTTTCTCCGCCTAAAAGGAGCTTGTTGACATAGTGAAGAAAACTCTTAAGTTTAGTGCTCGAGAAGTGCAGTAGCGTGAAGAGGTGCTTCGTTACCGAACCACTATAGATTTTTGTGTTGTGGTTTTCTCTTTCTAACTCTTATCTATTGTCTTACATACTTATTCTATATCTTGTTATTATTTATTTACTTAGTTGTATTGTTTATATTGTGCACATATTGAGATTAAATAAAATCGAACCTATGTTTTTACAAACAAATGATACATTAAATTAAAAAGCGTAAACTATTCAACCCCTCTTCTAGTTTTCTATAATTGGTATCAGAGCCAGGTCAAACAAGATTTTTAAGACAAATTTTATTTTAAAACTTGAATCGATCTATGGAATTGGAAAAATATTTAGAAGGACAATCTATGCAAAGACCACCACTATTTGAAAGTAATGGATTTATTTATTGAAAAAATAGATTCAAAAATTATGTGAAATCAAAAGATCTAGATCTTTTGCATGTTATTACCTATGGTGATTTTCCTGCTGTTCAAAATAATCCCAAAACTAAAAAAAGATGAAATTGTACCATTTGACAAAGAAAGCGATGATCTTAAAAAGAAACTTGCTAAAAACAATGAAGCTAAAATGGTAATATATAATGCTTTTCCACATAAAGAATACAAAAGAATTTTTATGTGCAAAACCGCAAAAGAAATTTGGGATACTTTGTTAATCACTTACCAAAGTAATAGTCAAGTCAAAGATAATAAAATAGATCTTCTTGATTAACAATATAAACAATTTATGATTCTGGAAGAGGAATCGATAGATAATAAAATTGCTAGATTTAACACTATTATTACTGGTCTAAAAGTACTTGATGAATGTTTTTCTAGCAAGAATTATGTTATAAAATTTCTCAAGGCACTTCATCCTAAATGGCGCGCAAAGGTTACGGCTATTGAAGAGTCTAAAGATTTGACATCACTATTACTCGACGAACTTATTGGAAACTTAAATGTTTATGAAGTGATAATAAAGAGAGATTCTGAAATGGTCAAAGGCAAAAAAGAACTAAATAGATCTCTTGCCTTGAAGGCTAAAAAGGAATCTAGTGATGAAGATAGGTTGACCTCCGATAGTGAAGACAAAGAATATGCCATGGCCGTGAGAGAATTTAAGAAATTCTTCAAAAGAAGAGGAAGATTCATAAGACAACCACGACATGAAAGAAAGCCATTGCAAAGAAGTAGAGATGACAAAAATGGTAAAAGTGAAAGAAAATGCTTTAGATGTGGAGATCTAAATATTCTCATCGGAGAGTGTCCAAAGTTGCCAAGGAACAATAATCAAATAGCTTTCATTGGAAGAGCGTGGAGTGATAGTAGCGAAGACGATGAAGAAAATACTAAAGACGAAACTTGTCTTGTAGCTCAAGCATCTAATGAGATATGCTTAGGAATAAACTTGGAGCTCGACGAGTGGATTAAAGATAGTGAGTGCTCAAAACACATGACGGGTAACCAAAAGTTATTTTCTACCTACAAAGCATATAACGGAGGCAACGTTATTTTCGAAAGCAATTTGCATGGTAACATCATAGGCAAAAGTATGATTCTCATGACTCCTTAGTTATTAAAAATGTTGAGCATGTAGATAATTTAAATTTTAACTTGCTAAGTGTTGGTGAAATATGTGATAATAAGTGCAAAGTAATATTTACCGAACATGATAGCAAAATAATTAAAGATGAAAAAGTCATAGGTAGTGGAATTAAAAAAAGAGAATTATATGTGATGAAACTAGGAAATAAGTGGAAAGATAAAATATGTCTTGCAACCTTATACGAAAATTCTACCTTATGGCATAGGAGACTAGGTCATGCAAACATGCAATTAATTCAATCTCTAGTATCTAAGAAGTTAGTTAAAAATATACCTAAGCTTAAATTTGACTGATATTTTTGTGACGCTTGCAAAATTAGAAAGCAAGCTCATGCTAGTCAAAAAGCCAGAAACATAGTATCAACGACTAGATGCTTAGAATTATTACACATGGATTTATTTGGCCCTTCCGCCATACAGAGTTATGGAGAAAATCGTTATACCTTAGTAATTTTAGATGACTATTCTCGATTTATATGGACTAGATTTTTAGGAATTAAAACCGAAGCTTTCGAAGAATTCGAAATATTTAGTAAAATGATTCAAAATAGATTAGGATGTTCCATAGTGTCAATTAGAACGAATCATGGTCGGGAATTTGATAATGAAGTACAATTCAGAAACTATTGTGACATAAATGGAATTTCTCACAATTTCTTCGCTCCTCGTACTCCGCAATCAAATGGGGTAGTGGAAAGAAAGAATTGCACTCTACAAGAAATAAGTAGGACTATGTTAAATGAACAATCCATTCCACAAAAATTTTGGTGTAACGCGATCGATACTTCAACCTATATAATAAATAGAATTTCCATTAGACGTATTTTAGGAAAAACCTCATACGAGTTGTTAAAAGGTAGAAAACCTAACCTTAACTATTTCAAAGTATTTGAAAGCAAATGCTTCATTCTTAATACAAAAGATTACCTCACCAAGTTAGACCCAAAGTAGTACAAATGTGTTTTCCTAGGATATTCACAAAATAGTAAAGCTTATATAATTCTCAACAAACAAACAATGAAAGTCGAAGAATCCTTAAATGTAAAATTCGATGAAACTCCTTCCCCGCTTAAAACATCACCTTTGGGGTATGATGATTTAGTCAAATAAGAAGCTATTGAGAATAATAAAATAAGACCCTTAGGTAATGATATTAAAGATAGATCTTTAGAAAATAATGAAATCATAAACATTAAAGAATCTAAGAGTCATCCATTAAAAAATGTTATAGGTAACCTAAATCAAAGAACTCTTACATCACAAGCTTAAGAAAAAAGCAATTTCTTTCAACCATAGAACCTAAAAATATAAATGAAGCTTTGAAGGATGAAAGTTGAGTAATTGCGATGCAAGAATAATTAAATTAATTTATCTCAAATTATGTTTGGGAACTAGTTCCAAATCCTAAGGATATGACCATCATTGGAATAAAATGGGTATATAAAAATAAGCTTGTAGAAAATGGTGTCGTGTCTAGAAATAAAGCTAGGTTAGTTGCCTAAGGTTATAATCAACAAGAAGAAATTGATTATGATGAAACTTATGCACCCATAGCTAGATTAGAATCCGTAAGAATATTATTAGCTTATGTATGCGCACTAGACTTCAAATTATTTCAAATGGATGTAAAGAGTGCATTCCTTAACGGTTTTATCAATGAGGAGGTTTACGTGGAACAACCTCTGGGATTCATTAACTTTGCAAAACCTAATCATGTTTATAGACTCAAGAAAGCGCTTTATGGACTTAAACAAGCTTTTAAGCTTGGCACGATAGATTAAAAGGCTTCCTTATTTAACATGATTTGGTAGATAACACACTCTTTACTAAAAAGAAAGACTCTAACCTCATCATTGTCTAAATATATGTCGACGACATTATATTCGGCTCAACTTATCAAGAATTATGTGATGATTTCGCCAAAATCATACACGATGAGTTTGAAATAAGTATGATGGGCGAACTTAATTGTTTCTTAGGATTACAAATAAAACAATTAGATGTTGGCATATTCTTTAATCAATCAAAATTTATAAAAGAAATGCTTAAGAAATTTGGATTAGAAGACTTTAAGCCAATGAAAAATCCTATGTCTACGAAAACAAAACTCAAGAGAGACAAAGAAGGTGAGTCCATAGATAATACCAAATATAGAGGTATGATAGGTAGTTTACTATACTTAACGGCAAGTAGGCCCGATATCATGTTTAGTGTTTGCCTTTGTGCACGCTTCCAAGAGGATCCCAAAACCTTGGTTTTCGAAGAAGCAAACCGCTCTTGCTATTTCCACTACCGAAGCCGAATATGTAAGCACCAAAAAGGCATGCCAACAAGCACTATGGATGAAACAAGCTTTCGTAGATTATGGCATTAGTATAGATGACATTCCTATAATGTGTGATAACAAAGGAGCCATAGACTTAAGTAAAAATCCCGTTTAACACTCTCGTACAAAACACATTGAAATTCGTCACCATGTTCTTCGTGACAATGTTCAACAAAAAAAATTTCCATTGAAAAGGTTTCATTGAAAGACAACATTGCCGATATTCTAACTAAACCCCTTAAACCTGAGCCTTTTAATTACTTACGTCTAGGTCTAGGAATGATGGAACAAATTAATTAAGTACTTATTAAGCATCTATGTCATCAAAAATGTTAATAGGAAATTAATTCACTTAAAAGCAAACTAGAACATTAAACTACAACCAAAATAGCATATCAAAATCATAAATTAGGAAAATAAAACCGTTAGATGGGCGGCCCCTTAGCTCTTAAAGGGCGGACCCCTTATTGATAAGGGGGCCGGCCACACACATAAGGGGACCGACCATCTGACAGTCCGTAAGGAAATTTCATTCTCTCAATTCTGTGTCTAGGATTCTATTTTGCACAAAATCAAAGATTGAGAATTTATCATAAGTCTTATAATTAACTAAGAAATTAGTTATTATCATACGAAATCAAGTTTTCATAAACACGTATAAAATTTAGTTTTGAATTTTCTCAACAAAACAAATATCTTCCCTGGATCAAAGTCGGTTTCATCAATTCTCGGTGGAATCAAATCGATATGAGCGAGTTCACCAGAGAACTCCTCGAGAAGAGAGTCAATCTTAGGAGAAGAAACCATCGAAGTATCTTGATTAAGCAAAGATTCTATAAGATTCAGACCTGCATTAAAGTATGGCGGATCTATCTTATAGAAAATGATTTCTTTCATCAAAATAGTGGTTCCTAAATAAAATTTTGAAATTTTCCTTTGGAACGTCCTCATCAGAAAATGACTCATCATCACTAGAGGTAGAATCGTCGTAAGAATCAAAAAGAGGATTAGAAAAAGTCATAAAATCATCACAAACGGGCACATCATACTCACTTTCAATATCGGATAAATCCTCGGACTCCCGCTTAGGAGGTTAGGTAAGGTTCCTCAAACACAAGACTCCATTTTCTTCGTCCGATTCTGTTATCTGGAATAGTTTAAGATGCTCATCTCCATTATGAGAGAGAGTCTGTAATCGAAAAAGTCATGTGGATTGCATCAGGGAATCTTATAATATTTCCTCACTTTGAATAGTATACTCCCGTGACATTACATCGAAAATAGACACTTCCAATCTGGAGTTCAAATTTAGCTTGCCTGCTCTTACTTGTATTTAGTTGCATTTTATTAAGAATTTGTAAATCATTAAGAAGTTTAAGTAGCAATTCTTGTACATTCTCTGGTTGATTTTGCCCTTCATCCATAGCTTGCTTAACTTTAAGAAACCTCTCCTCAGCTAGCAATAAATCCATACTCTTTTCTTTAGGATGTATTTGATCATACTTCTTTAAAAAGGCTTGTATAGCTTCCATTAGATTTTCTCTAGCTTGCAACATTTCCGTGTTCGTTTCTTGAGGATATTGATGAATGACGAGAAACTGCGAGGGTAGGAATTGGTCAAAACCGAAAGAATTAGAATTATAGCAATGATTAGGTTCATAGAAATTTTGGTTCAACGGTTGACACTAAAAAGTCTCATGAGGACCCCCGCAGTTTTCACAACAAATATATTGTTGTTGAAAATTAGGTGAAGTTTATGGAAAATTATCAAAGTCTTGATTGTAACTCGGGTCCGGATTAGAGATAAACGAAACTTGAGGCAGACAATCGTAACCATAATGAGCATCGTTCCCACATAACTCACAAGAATACGTCTCGTACTAGGGTTGTGGAGGGTAGTCGGAAAAATTTGGAGAATCATTGTAAGAATATGGAGTTGGTTCATAAGTGAATAAATTTTCCGAATTACATCTTAAACAAGGTACCCCTCTATTATAATATTCACACCGCTCGCAAGTACAATATCGACAAGGTTGATCATCTAATGGATTTCCGCAGCTGAAAC
Organism: Tanacetum coccineum; assembly: GCA_026074375.1. Classification (NCBI taxonomy): domain Eukaryota; kingdom Viridiplantae; phylum Streptophyta; class Magnoliopsida; order Asterales; family Asteraceae; genus Tanacetum; species Tanacetum coccineum. Next base: position 11,994 of record BQNB010007457.1, on the reverse strand, counting down.
AACTTTGTTGTTCGAATGACGACATTAGAATTAAACAAATGAGATTAAGAAGAATATTTTTGAATTTTTTATGTATTTTAAACAAGAAAAATATTTTTGGGACCGATAAATCAAACGTGCACGGTAGCCTCTAAATTACTCACAAAGAAGCGGAGGAATGGGTCAGCGCGGAGTGTATTAAAAACTTTTTCCTTTCGGGTCGATGTTCGTTGGATCAACCCTCCTTATACCTCTCTTATAGTTCGTAATCAAAAGGTGAGCCGATTTAACAATTGACATCACAGTTTCTTTTGTTGTATATATTTTTTTTTGGTATTTTAAATACTTTAGGAAACGTATTTGTGATTATTTTTATTGTTTATTATAATAGAGAATAAATCCACAAATAAAATGAGAAAATAAACTATTTTTGTATTTTTATATTTTATATATTCACAAATAAAAACAATAACTTCACGGGGAAGGGTCTTCAAATCACTAATCTTCAAACGTAAACACGATAATCGCACACACCTCCCCGGCAGCGGCGCCAAAAATTTGATATACTTTAATTATATATATATATATATATATATATATATATATATATATATATATATATATATATATATATATATATATATATATATATATATATATATATATATATATACAATAATTACTTAATACATATATAGTATATAACTAAAATAATCAAATAATAGTGTGAGTAAGTATTCCGTAAGGTTTTTAAGAAAATTTGCTTTTAACCAAAGTAAAATCCAAAACCTTCTCGGGTCGTATCCCGACGAGGCGTGAATTGAAAATCGTGATTAAGTTTGTGATCGCGTGTTTAAATAATCAGATTTTTATTTGGTTTTCTATTTCTACAAATATTAACAAAATGCAAAAAACAAATAAAGGCAAGCTAAAAACTAAAGCAATTAAGATTTAAGCACGAAAATGTTAACGGGAATCTAAAACCGAGCCTTAAAAACCTAAATTATAAAATTTTAATCCTAACAATGCAAATTTATTTTAAAAAAGTCCTAAATGATTAAAAATAATTTTAGAAAAAAGAATTATATTTTTTGACTTTTATTTATTTTTTTATGAATTAAAAACTGTTTTAATCTAAAAATATTAAACTAATTTATAAAAATCTAAAAAATTCAGAAAAAGTGCTTTGAACAGTTAAAAACTAAGGAAAAATAAAAAGAGTCTACCAGCTTATCTCAATAAGTTGGAAATAACCCCAAAAGGGCTGGTAGCTTAAAAGGCAAAAAGGGTCTAAAAGAAAAGTGGCCCAAGGAACTTATGAAAAAGTCCCAAGGGCGCAGTGGTAGAGTATGTGTGTGTGTGTGTGTGTGTGTGAAGGTGAGGTCTCAGGTTTGAAACCTGAGACTTACCTTTTTATAATACATTTTATTTTGTAAATTTAACTTTTGAAAAAGCTAAAAATAGTAAAAATAAGCAACTTTTGTAAAAGCACTTTTATTAAAAACTTAAAATAAGCTGGTGAAAAGCCGAAGCCAAATTCAGTCTTGGCATAAAAGCTTAAAAGCTTATAACTAGAAATGAGCTTAAGACTCTAAATTCTAGGGCAGAACTTGAATAAGCAAATAAGACCTAATACTAGACTTAAAAGGCAATTCTAAACCACAAATAAGCAAAATCAAATAAGCTAGAACACCAAAAAGCAGTTACACAGTTTAAGTAAAAATGTTAAGAAAAAGACTCAAAGGCAGTTTTGAAAGCTAGATTTAAAGAGCTTAAGCTATAAGCCAGAAGCGAAAACCTAAAAACAGATAAATATTATACAACAAAGAACTAGAATAAGCCAGAAATAAACACTTAAGTACACTAAATAAGGTAGATAAAAGCTAATGAAAAAGCAGATTTAAGTAGATTACTATGTTTTTGGTTTTTTTTCAAAGATAAAGTGACAGATTTGCAACTTAAACAAAGATTCAATAAGCAAAGTAAAAAAACATAAGACTTAAAACAGATAAAGAACATCTTATAATAAGCTAATAATAATAATCAAAATAGCTCAAGGATAAGCTTAAGCCTATCCACATTTAATCTGCATAAGTGACTTTTAAGAACCTTTCATGAACCTCCAACACTTGACTGATTTTTAAGATCCTACTTACTCAAAGACTAATCCTAAAGCTATTGAATTAAACAGAAGTGCATTGATGCAGTGGAAAACACATTTTGAACAAAAACTCACCATAAGCATTCTTTTTACAATTCTAACTAAGAAGACAGTTTTATAATTACTTTTGGAGTGGCGGACTCAAGAATTTGATCAAACAAACTAAAACTTAACAAACCTATTCTAAGCTAATGTAAACTATCATTAAGACTTAATTTGAGCTTATGAAATCTAATAGGAGCACCAAAAATAGTTTACACCTAATTTTGATCCATTTTGAACTCTTAACCCAAACACCCCTTTAAAATTCTAAAAACCATTCAAAAGCTAAAACAGATCTGAATAAGCTACAAATTACCAAAACAGTTTAAGAGCTAAGCAAAGGGTACAAAGTGTGCTAGTTGTGTTATAAGATTAGGCTTTAATTACCAGCTTATTTTCCAACTTAGCTACTTAAGAGCTAAGGGCACAAGGTGTACTAGTTGTGTTTCTTGTGTGAGGAGGAATGAACTCTTCATCCTGGCCTTCGAATCTTTCTTTCTTTTCAAGCCTTGCATCATAGCCCTTGATTCTTTTGTCTTGTAACTCTGTCTAATCAGAGAATAGAGGATTGCCAAGGTGGCTTGTCTTCTTCTGGGAGGTGGGATGTTACTAGGGATTTGTAAGGTTGCAAGAAAAAGTAAAGAGGGAGGGTGAATAGTAATTTTACCATGCGTATTTGTTGAGGTGTGTAAAAATGAGAGGGAAAGGGTGAAAACGATGATGAACAGGGATTAATTTTGACTGTTTATAACTTGGGTTGACCGGGTTATAAGATTGGGATTTGACATGGGTTTGGGCTTTGGTTAAATGGATAGGAAATGGTTTAGATTTATAAGTTTATTTAAGGCTTAGGTTTTATAAGTATTATTCTTAATGGGCTGACCCGGCCTAATAAAATGGGTACGGGTTGGTCCATTAAGGATAAATACGTCTTCGACTTTGGTTTTTCGCGCTATTTCCATTCCCGTGCTCAGATTTGTCTGCTGCCTTTGTTTTTGTCCTTTTTACTGAATATCCGTACTTGCAAGACACAAATCACAAAATACACATATACAATGCATTTTTTATGTATTTTTGGTCATTATTGGTCTTTTTAGCTCGTTTTTATAGGTCAAAGGTATGTGTAATTAAGCACATACCAATGGGCAAACTTAATTTCTTCTTAGGATTACAAATAAAACAATTAGATAATGGCATATTCTTTAATCAATCAAAATATATAAAAGAAATGCTTAAGAAATTTGGATTAGAAGATTCTAAGCCAATGAAAACTCTTATGTCTACGGAAACGAAACTCATGAAAGACGAAGAAGGTGAGTCCGTAGATAATACCAAGTATAGAGGTATGATAGGTAATTTACTATACTTAACGACAAGTAGGCCCGATATCATGTTTAGTGTTTGCCTTTGTGCACGCTTCCAAGAGGATCCCAAAACCTCTCACCTTGAAGCCGTTAAACGTATCTTCCGATACATTAAAGGCACTACACACTTAAGATTATGGTATCTTAAGGGGTCCGACATAGAAACCATAGTATATGCCTGACTCTGATCATGCGGGAGACTATGTGGATCAAAAAAGCACTAGCGGCATTTGTACGTTCATGGGATGTTGTTTAACATCTTGGTTCTCTAAGAAGCAAACCGCTCTTGCTATTTCCACTACCGAAGCCGAATATGTAAGCGCCGAAAAGGCATGCCAACAAGCACTATGGATTAAACAAGCTCTCGTAGATTATGGCATTAGTCTAGATGATATTCCTATATTGTGTGATAACAAATGAGCTATAGACTTAAGTAAAAATCTCGTTCAACATTCTCGTACAAAACACATTGAAATTCGTCACCATTTCCTTCGTGACAATGTTCAAAAAGGGAATATTTCCATATAAAAAGTTTCATCGGAAGACAACATTGCCGACATTTTAACTAAACCCCTTAAACGTGAGCCTTTCAATTACTTACGTCTAGCTCTAGGAATGATGGAACAAATTGACTAAGTATCTATTAAGTATTTATATCCCCACAAATATTAATAGGAACTTAATTTAAACAAGATTGTTGAACTACAACTAGAAATAACATGCCAAAAATCAAAAAATTAGTAAAACAAAATCGTCAGATAGGTGGCCCCCTTAGCTCTTAAAAGGCGGCCCTCTTAGTGATAAGGGGTCGACCACACACATAAGGGGACCGACCATTTGACAGTCCGTAAAAATATTTTTTTATTAATTTGTGTCTAGAATTCTATTGTGCACAAAATCAAAGATCGGGAATTCTTCATAAGCCTTATAATTAGAACTAAGAAATTAGTTTTTATCATACAAAAAATACGTATTTATAAATACGTGCAAACTTTTGTTTTGCCAAAACTTAAGTCTCAAACCTTAATATATATATATATATATATATATATATATATATAGGATAAAGATCAAATAAAAAGATAAATATCCGTGAGAAGGATAAAAAGATTTTTTTGAAAAAAGTTCTTAAAAAATTCTAAAAAAATTTTACAAGATCGTGCCTGTTGGTGCATGAAAAAGTTGTGAAAGAAGTTTTTCTAAAAGTCGATAGTTTTGTCGAAAAAAATTATGAAAAAAAACGTTTGTGCATTAAATCGCTTTTTTGTGCATCAAAAATTCGTTTTTGTACCCAACTTCTTTTGACTTTTTGCATCAAAATTTTATTGCGCATCAAACTATAACAAGTTGAAAATTTTGTGCATCAAAATTTATTATTTTTTGCATTAAAAAAACGTATAAAAACTCAAAATTAGAAAAACTTCTTTTACAAAAGTTTTATGCACCAACATGCCTGATTTTGTGAATTTTTTTAGAATTTTTCGAGAACTTTTTTAAAAAATATCTTTTTTATCATTCTCACGGATATTTGTCTTTTTATTTTAACCTTCCTCTATATATATATATAGGCTCCAGTTCCGTTGAGAATATTTTTATTTTGAGAAGATTGAGAAATCTACGATTGAGCAAATTGATTCATATTTTTTGATTTGATTCACAAGTAAACATCATTTAATAGTGAATCAAAGCTATAAATCACAAATTTGATTCACAAATCATTGCTAAAATCGAGTTATGGTAATGATTCCTTAAATTTGTATAGAAGATTCAGTATTTTACTTATATTGCAAAAACGAGAGATTTTTTAACATTGATTCGAATTTTTTTACACATTTTGAATTATAATCACATTAAAATGAGTTTTACGCTTGAAAAACTTGAATCAAAGTTAAAAATCTATCATTTTTGAAAACTTCTCAATCTTCTCAAAATAAAAACCTTCTCAACGGAACCGGAGCCTATATATATATATATATATATATATATATATATATATATATGTGTGTGTGTGTGTGTGTGTGTGTGTGTGTGTATATATATATATATATATATATATATATATTCACAATTATAAAGAACTAGTTATATAAAATTATGCAATGTTTAATTAATTATAAAACTAGTTAATAAAATTAAACATAAACAACAACATATATGTGACGAACTATTTTTTTTTTGACCAGCAACAAATCCTAAGGGGAAGAGCTGCGGCAAAGCCATCACCCTAACCACAAAGGACTAAAAAAAACTTTATTAAACACCCAAACGTCAAAACGCTAGCAACAAGCAGTTACAAAGAATTACAAGCCATTATAGGATCTTGAAGAAAACCTATCTAGTAATCCTAAATTGTTAATTCTATTGGGATAACCAAAAAATATGATGTTGAAACAATCGAACAAAAAGTAAGCCTTCTTCGGTTTCTCCTCTTGGAAAACATTCCGATTTCTAAAATTCCAGATACTCCAAGCTGTTGTTCCAACAACCACATGCAACACCTTCTTCGCCAAAATGTGAAGACGAGTATCATCTACCCACGACATCAACTCTCTAATCGTTAACTCATAGTGGAAGTGTAAGTCACCATTTCGACCAACAGAGGGCCCACACACATCCGAGAGAGTCTCAATGGCAAAAACAAATGTTTAACCATCTCATCCCTTGTATCACAAATACCACACTGATATGATTGAACGTATTACCTCTATTCATCAAATTCATACGGTAGGAAGCTTGTTCAGAAAGGCATTCGCATTGAAGATGTTTACTTTGGTTGACATTTCTGATTTAGACACCTAGTGCGATAAGTATCCATGAATAAGTTCCCTTTATTATCAATTTTTCGGCACACTCTACGAGTAAATGCCATCACCATCACCTGTCCATATCCACCTATCACGTTGATTAGAACTGACATGTGTCTCGAGAAGGCTCAATAGAGCGACCCATTGATCCTTTTCAGCTCCGCCTCTCGGGTTCCTTCGTAAAAAAGGAGCATTAGGAGCAAGATTAAACCTATTTTCAACAACAGACTCAGGATCCTGATCTAGATTGTAAACACGCGGGTATAGATATTTTAGCAAACCGTCGCTTATCCAATAATCATCCCAGAACCTGGTCTCCAAACCATCCCCGACTTTACGTTTAAGAAAATCATCCAAATGAACATTCTTTTTTTTTCAAGTTCGTGAGAAACTTTTAGAATGTTAATCCAAATTGAACCGGCATTACCCCTTGGCTCGCTATCCTGCATTCCACCATGATGACCAAATATAGATTTAATGACTAACACCCAGAAGGCAGATGGGTATGCCATAAATCTCCATTTCCAGTTAAACAAAAGAGCTCTATTAAACCCGTAAAGGCTTCCAATTCCCAATCCTCCGTCGTTTTTTACTCGCCATGACTTTGTTCCATTTAATCCACGTCATTTTATTCTCATCCGTATCCGCTCACAAAAAGAATTGATTTCTAATCGCCTCAATTTCCTTGATGACCGTAATAGGAGTCTTGAAAATACTCATATAATAGATCACGATGCTTCCAAGAACTGATTTCAATAACTTCAACCGACCACCTACCGAAAGGGTTTTGACTTTCCATCTAGAAAGACGGGTCTTGAATTTGTCAATCAGTTCTTTCCAACTTCTGATTCTAGTCATGTTTACACCAACCGACACCCCCAAATACACAAACAGAAAGGTAGAAGCCTCACAACCAATAATATTATCCATTTCAGTAATCTTGCCTATGGGAACCCCCACCCCCATAAGCCTGCATTTGGCCAAATTAATCTTTAAACCGGAGACTAGAAAAAAATACTGAAGCAACAAGACAATATTTGAAACATTTCTGACATTCAATCTTCATAGAAAAATAACGTATAGGCATTAGAAATCATAGGAAACCGTAACATCCCCATTACCAATTTGAAGACCATGAAATTAAGAGGAATGAATAGCACGAGATATCAACATATGGAGACCCTCCATTGCCAAAATAAAGAGGAAAGGAGATAGCGGATCTCCTTTCCTAAGACCTCTTCTTATTTTGAATTCATCCGTAGGAGATCCATTGACCAAGATAGAGGTCACGGATGACTCCAAGCATCCCCTGATCCACGCACACCATTTCCTTCCAAACCTCATTTTAAACATCACATCTTAAAGATAGTCCTAACACACAAAATCATACGCCTTCTCGAAGTCTACCTTAAAAATAAGTTTCTTTTTCTTTTCCTTTTTACACCAATTTAGAATTTCATTTAGGATCATTGGGCCATCCATGATTTGTCTCCCCTTCACAAATGCCGATTGCTCGGTACTTATTAAATATTCAACTACACTAGCGATTCTGTTGGCAAGGAGTTTACCAACAATCTTGTAGAAGCTTCCAATCAAGCTAATCGGCCTATAATCCTTAATAAACACGGGATCTACCACCTTTGGAATAAGAGTAACGAAAGACGAGTTACACCCCAAAGGAATTTTCTCACTTGAATGAAAATGGTTAATCGCCTTAAAGAAATCATCTTCCACTAAACCCCAATATCTTTTGAAAAAAATCAAAAGTAAAACCATCCGGGCCCGGAGACTTGTTGCTACCGCAACCTCAAACAGCCTCTTTAATTTCAACTTTTGAGAACACCACTTCCAACTCGGCACTTTGTTCCGTCGACAGACCCCTCGAAAACTCAAATTCCATTCTCGGTCTCGACCTCACAAAGGGGCTAAATTTCTCAGAAAAATAAGATTTAAATTCGTTTTTAACCCTTTCTGGATTCTTTTCCCATGCAACGTCCACTATAATTCCACGGATAGCAATCTGTCTTCTTTTTTGGTTAACGAGACCATGGAAATATTTTGAATTCTCGTCCCCATCTACATTCCACTTAACCCTTGCCTTTTGAGCAAGATCAATGCCCTCTCTTCTGTTAATTTCACCTAGTTGTTTAACATAACCACGTATGACCAAAAAGTCATATTTCTCGAAAACCTTCTTATGCTTTTATTTTTCGAAAACCTTCTCACGACTAGGAATTCATGAAAATCTATTTTCATATATTGTTGAGATATGCTAAAAACGTTTTCGATGCATGCATGATGATCTCACATTTGTTGCCAAAATATATAATCCAATATATATTTTTTGACACTCTTGATTGAGCAAAATTAAATCAAAGAGCACTTGGATTTTTTCTTATGCTTTTATTTTAGAGTCGAAATAATCGTTACTCCACATTTGTCGCATATAGGCACACACTAGGATTATAAATACAAACACAAGTCTCAAAGTGATGTATTTACAACCTACTTCTCATATTGAGAAATTTTAATAATAAAAATTCTATGAAGTACTAATCTTAGGAGCATTATAACTATTAGTTAATTCTACAACCAATAAATTCTTCATTTGAAGATCTTTTAATAATTATTTGCCTCTTGTCATGATTATTCATATATTCTTGCTTGCTAAATGCTATGTGAATTAGTCTTGATTGCTATAAAAATTAGGACTTGCTGCAGAATGGCCACAAAACAATCCACATTTTTACCATTTCCTGCAAGAAAACAAAAACCTGGACAACCTGAACATTTTCAAGTGGCGGCCCCTTTTGCTCCAAAGGGCGGCCCCTTAGTAATAAGGGAGCCGACCATATAGATAAAGGGGCCGGCTACCTGGTACACGGTTTTTACTGTTTCTTTATGCTTTTTGACCCTCTTTTACCTAGACCCAGCTATAATTTCCCATAACTCACCAACATTTCTTGGATTTATTTTCTAACAATGTCCATCCATCCTTAACTACCTCTTTCTCCTAGTATAAATCAACCCTCATACTCACCATTGTCCACCCATCCTTAACTACCTCTTTTTCCAATGCCATCCCCTCACAAACCTTTGTCCAAACCTTCAAAGGTGGCCAAAATATCCGTAAGACCCGTATGGAGAAAGAAGTTGAATTATTATAACACATCCAAAGAGGTTGATGTTAACTTACCTACACCAATGCCCAAACCACCATCTCCTCTCAAAGCATACTGGAACAAAAACTGGTATTGGTCACTCCAAAAATTTATGACGATATACATATGGTCACACGTGTTTTTTAGGTGTTTGTCACTAAAGATCGCGCCATTGTAAGTCACATACGATGACGTTAGGGAGTTCGTGGCTATTTCCATTGAAAAAGAGTGACCAAAATCCGAATATGTGTGATAAATTAGGCACAAGTTTTGTTGGATTAATCAGTATTAGCGACCGTAAACACTTTATAGTCACACGAATGGTTTTTGAGAGTAACTATTGTTCGTCCTTTGGCCACATAAATATATAATATATGTGACATTTGAGATGATTTATTTAAGTAAATGTGTATTTTGTGTGACTATTTCCCGTCCTGTGGCCACATGAATATATAATAAATGTGACATTTGTGATGATTTAGTCACACAACGGGTGTTGTTTTTTTGGAGCTAGTCACATATAATTTTAAAAAAGTGGCCAAAAGTGTTAATAAGTGTGACCATATGTTGTTTAAAGTCAAGTGAATGTGTATTTTGTGTGACTATTGTTCATCCAATGGTCACATGAATTTTAAGTTTGTGTGGCGTTTTGTAATATTTAGTCACACAAAGCATGTTTTTTTTAATTTAGTCACATACAAGTTAACCAAAAGTGGCCAAAAGTGTTAATAAGTGTGACCATATGTTGTTTAAAGTCAAGTGAATGTGTATTTTGTGTGACTATTGTTCATCCAATGGTCACATGAATTTTATGTTTGTGTGGCCTTTTGTAATATTTAGTCACACAAAGCATGGTTTTTTGGGATTTAGTCACATACAAGTTAACCAAAAGTGGCCAAAAGTGTTAATAAGTGTGACCATATGTTGTTTAAAGTCAAGTGAATGTGTATTTTGTGTGACTATTGTTCATTCAATGGTCACATGATTTTTAAGTGTGTGTGGCAATTTGTAACATTTAGTCACATAAAGCTTGTTTTTTTGTTATTTAGTCACATACAAGTTAACCAAAAGTGGCCAAAAGTGTTAATAAGTGTGACCATATGCTTTCTAAAATCAAGTAAATGTGTATTTTATGTGACTATTGTTCATCCAATGGTCACATGAATTTTATGTTTGTGTGGCCTTTTGTAATATTTAGTCACACAAAGCATGGTTTTTTTGGGATTTAGTCACATACAAGTTAACCAAAAGTGGCCAAAAGTGTGACCATATGTTGTTTAAAGTCAAGTGAATGTGTATTTTGTGTGACTATTGTTCATCCAATGGTCACATGAATTTTAAGTTTGTGTGGCGTTTTGTAATATTTAGTCACACAAAGCATGTATTTTTTTTAATTTAGTCACATACAAGTTAACCAAAAGTGGCCAAAAGTGTTAATAAGTGTGATCATATGTTGTTTAAAGTCAAGTGAATGTGTATTTTGTGTGACTATTGTTCATCCAATGGTCACATGAATTTTAAGTTTGTGTGCGTTTTGTAATATTTAGTCACACAAAGCATGTATTTTTTTAATTTAGTCACATACAAGTTAACCAAAAGTGGCCAAAAGTGTTAATAAGTGTGACCATATGTTGTTTAAAGTCAAGTGAATGTGTATTTTGTGTGACTATTGTTCATTCAATGGTCACATGATTTTTAAGTGTGTGTGGCAATTTGTAACATTTAGTCACACAAAGCTTGTTTTTTTTTGTTATTTAGTCGCATACAAGTTAACCAAAAGTAACCAAAAGTGTTAATAAGTGTGACCATATGCTTTTTAAAATCAAGTGAATGTGTATTTTGTGTGACTATTGTTCATCCAATGGTCACATGAATTTTTAGTTTGAGTGGCATTTTGTAATATTTAGTCACACATCGAATTAAATAAAGAGAGACCAATAATGTTGATAAGCATGACCATATTATGTGAGTGCATCTTTTAGTCACATATAACAAATCAATAATTTGTGTCATTATATATATTTATATATATATATATAACATAATTAAAAACAAAAAGCAATTTCAAATTGAATAAAACTCGAATGTATATAACTGAACCAAATATACAATTGTAATGTCGTACATAATCAAATTCTCAACTACCATAATTTAAAGACTTATGACTCTTCCCCGTCCTAGCTTGTCGTTGCGTGGTTTAGCGAGAGACATAACTTTTGCATTTCAATTGTAATTTTGGTGCAGAATTGTAATCACTAACTTTTGATCGTAGTTGGTGGTGTAACCTGCAGTAAACAAAAAACACTTGTATCAAACATTGAATTAAATATGAAGAATTATATATATGTAGGTTGAAAAAACACATGTATGTACCTCCTCATCAACAACAACTTGATTCTTTGGTCATGCAAAGAAACCACCTACGCCATCCTTAACTGTTTTTAACCCATTATTTCCTACATCCGGTATGCATGCTGCATCCA